>PVKS010005376.1:46432-85632 GCA_004027875.1 Aplodontia rufa | reverse complement strand
ACCTAACAAAGCCTCAAATTGAATGACTTTCAGTGCAACAGGGGCCAAAGCTCTCTAGGGAACTTGGAGGTGTAGGGAAGGGGATGGGGAGGGGGGAGGGTATACGAAGAACTCATAGGAGTCTAGTGATGGGAAAGATGGGGAAACCATTCCAGAAGCCGATGTTATTCCTACACTAGATACCCATTTAACACATGAGTTCTTCTGGGGGAAACTGTAATAGATGAAACCCATAGTAGCTTATCTATGCGTTAGCATTACCCCTGATTATCAAAGTTTATACACATTGATTGCTACAGTTTTGACAATGTTTCCCCTCATCTGTATCCTGTATCGCAATATACTTCTAATAAATGTGGAAAAAAAAGCCAGATAAATAAATTTTAGTATCTCTTTCTCTCTCTCTCTCTCTCTCTCTCTCTCTCTCAAGAAAATATTGTTCATAATATATGAATATTTGCTAAAAATGGTTGTATGGATGAACTTTCGAAGCTCTTTATCTGTGCAAGAAGATAAACAAAGGCACTCATTCATTCTGTAAGGGAAGGGAGAATCTTAGGAGCATTAGGTGATATCTGAGTTAAACCTTTGAAGTTCAGCAGAAATGCTTAGGGTGCTGACGGTGACAGAGGTAGTCTTGATGGAAAGCATGCAGGTTCCAATGCCCCTAGGGATGGCAGTCCATCAGAGGTAAAGGCCTGGCCATGCCAGGGGAACAGCAAGAAGGGCATACAAACAGATGAGGCTGAAATGATAGGTTAGCAGGGCTAGTGCACGCTCATTTAGAAGCACGGGCTTCATCAAGAACGTGTATGCGAGGCCTTAAAAGTCCTGAGTATTAAGCGAGGACAATTTTAGCATTTCAGAAACACTTTCCCAGCAGAATGTCAACATCTTGATTGTATGTTATTGCTGAATCAATATAAGTGGAATCTAGACCAAAAAGAAAAAAAAGACTGCTTTCCGAAGAGAAAAACAAGAAGAGGAGGGAACATAGACACATGGTATAAGATTGAAGGGTTAAGTGAGGTGACTTGTGATGGGAATGCAGAGTTAGATTTTGTTTTTCATTATTTTACCCCAAGGGTCAGACAAAGAACTCAACACCACTCCTAGAACTTAAAAGGGAATGAGTGAGCAAGCCCTACTCATATGGGGTAGAGAAAATTCCAGATAAAGAAAACCAAGATTTGAGATCCCTGTACGGGAGACAATAAAGAGACCGAGGCCAGTGTGGTTGGAGTGAACCTTTTTCAGAGATGCAGATAAGGAGTTTGAGATGAGGGAGGAAAGGACGCTGGAACAGACCAGAGAGGGACCGCAGATCACAGGGAGGCATCTGGGTTTATGATGATGGATACAGGAATCCAGACGAATGCCATCATCTGATGGACACGTCTCATGTGTGATGTGGGCACTTAAGGAGAGATGAGACGATGGGGAATTGGGGCCTGGGCAGCTACAGGGAGCCCCAACACAAACTGGTGCAAATGTTCAGGTAAAAGCAGATGTAATGTCAGGTGATTAAACGCTAAAAACAAGAACCTACAGAATTTCAAGGGCAGAAGGGACAATATTTGCTGGTTTAATATGGAAAGGACAGGAAAAGGCAGAATTGAGATAAGGAGTTTGACCTCAACTGACTTTTAAGTTCCCTTGGTATTGTGATATATGACAGTAAGGATGATTAAATTGCTGACATGAGCGTAAAAGAGGGAATAAAATCTCTCATATGAAAATGTATTCCTTTATCTGTATGTGTGTTTCTAAACCCCTACCTTTTCCCTAGGTTCCAGGTGGCATTTGCAAAGTTTCCCCTCCATCACACAAAGAGTTTATGATATCTAGTGCAGTCAAGGGAGAATACCCCAACTTCACTCACACTCCTGCAAGAGGAAATAGCCCACCTTGGAGAAGTAATTCACTTTGTAAACCACATTTACTTATCCTAGGCCAGTGTCAACCTTTGATACTATAGAAACCAATTCCACTGGAATGGTGTATAATATTCAATTTTGCATTGAGTTTTATGCTTAAAATTAGGAATCCAAGTTAAAAGATCACTGGGATAAAAAAAAAAGAGAGAGACCAGCCAGGATTCTCATGAATCATCCTTTTATCAAGTAACCAGCATTCAGATTCAGAAGACAGAAGTGTCCTTGTCTGCTGAGATCCCATCACAGGGCCATCAGATGACAGGTGCCATGTACTATCTGTGTAACACACCCAGCCATGCATTCAGGGTTGATTGTAGGAGTGCCTCCTTAGTCCAGTACTGAGTGGCTACTTGGGCCAAAACCATGGGGAAGACACAGCCTCTGCTCTCAAGTTCCTCATCAGGGTAAGCTTTGGCCTCATTGCAATTACTAAGCTAAGAGTTCCCACTCTGACCATTTCCCACATGCACAAGCAAGCATCAAGAAATGTGATAAAATATTTTTGTTCAGAGCTCTACTAGTAGGAGTTCTTAATAAATGTTTTGATTAATAACTTACAACACACCCTCCTATGGTGCTGTCTCCTATGTTCCCAATTCACTGCGCAAACCTTTCTTTCCCATGCTGACTGCATAAACAAGTCAAAGTAGAATTGAAATTTTTACAAAAGCAAGTAAAAACCTTTAAAGAAATTTCTAATAACTAAGAATAAATGTATTTTTCAAGTCAAAACAATTTTTCAACAAATAAATGAAAACCTCACTCCTTTTTCAGTAGTTGCTTCCAAGATGAACATCAGAAACATCTGATAACCTGGGAAGCAGTTCTAGTGAGGACCGCAGTAAAGAAAACATTCCTCTGGGATCCCCAGATGGACACTCAAGTCAGTGCAAGGTTTGAGATCACAGCGCATACCCACAGTTACGTTTTAGTCTTGTTTGTTGGTTGGTTTTTGTAAAGAGAGAGGGATGGGGCGGGGGGATCAATTTTATTTAGATTTCATGTGGCCTTCACTGCTCCTAGACTTTATTGTGTACATGGTGCTGGGGTTTGAACTCACATACTCACTCATGCTGGGCAAGCACGGTAACTGCTGAGCCACCACTCCAGCCCCCAGTCTTGTTTGTTTAATGGAAGCTTGCTTGAATTAAAATATATTTTGGTGGTAGCACCATTCTGTCATTTGGGAGGGAAAATTCAATTACTATGACCAGTGGTTTGCATTTCATAGCCCAAAAACTCTGTCTCATGCATTTCTGAATCATTTTCTTTCTTCTCCTTAGAATATAATCCTACTCACACTGATACTCCCCGTAGGAACTTTCTCTACTCGTGTGATGAAGTCTGTCATCTCCATGGCTGAAGAGGATCTTCAGCCCACGCTCTTGGCTCACCTGCCCCTTCCTCTCTGGCACCATCTGCAGCTGCTTGCAGCTGCTTATCTTATGCCTGGGGTGCAAGGCTTCTAAGATGTGTTTCTCCTGCCCGGAGTTCCTACACCCTGCGCTTTCCACTCTGTCTCCTCCCATCCTTACTCCTCCATTCCAAGCTGATTATCTGAATCCCACCAATCCTTCTAGAAATGAATGAAACATCCTGTCCTCCTCAACAACTCTGCTTACCCCAGACCAGACAGTGCCAGCCCCTCAGGTTCTCATGTCACGTTATCACCATATTTTGTCATTACACTATGACCGTGGAGTATATTTATACTTTCAAATACTTTATGATTCAGTCTTGGTAGTATGTGTTTCTGGCAATTTAGCGAGTTCATCTAAGTTATCTAATTAGTTGATGTACAAGTGTTGATAATCCTCCTGAAATCCTCTTTTTTTCCTATAAAATAAGAAGTCGTGATTTTCCTCCTTTCATTTCTGATTTAGTTGTTTGAATCTGTTTCCTTCTTATTCAACCTGTCAGTTTTTTCTTTCAATACACCAACTCTTGATTCTGATGATTTTCTGTCATTTTTCTTGTCTTTATTATTTTGTTTATCTCTGCTCTAAGCTTTATTGTTACCTTCAACTTAAGTGCTTTAAGCTTAATTCCTACCTCTTTTTGAAGATGTAAAGTTAGATGATAGATTAGAGACCTTTATCCCTTTTCTTAGCATGTTGTTTGTTTGTTTGTTTGTTTATTGTAACAGGGATTGAACCCAGCGGTACTTAATTACTGAGACACATCCCAAGCCCTTTATTTTTTTTTATTTTTACTTTATATTTTGAGACAGGATCTTGGTAAATGGCTGAAATTGACCTTGAACTTGTAATCCTCCTGCCTCAGCCTTCTGAATTGCTGGAATTACAGGCTTGTGTTACCATGGCTGGCTTGAGACCTTTGTTTCTTTTTAATGTATTAATATGCAGCTATAAAATTCCCTTAGTACTCTGCTTTTGCTTTATCCCATAAGTTCTGATCCTTTGTGTTCTCACTTTCATTTGTCTAAAGATATTTTATAATTTCCCTTGGGATTTGTTGTTTAATCCACTGGTTATTTAAGAGCATGATGGTTAATTTCTGCATGTTATGTGGGTTTCTACTTTTCCTTCTGTTAGTATTATTAGTTTCATTCCACTGTGATTAGCAAAGATACTTTACATAATTTCAGTCTTCCTACATTTATTAATATTTGTTTTGTAAGCTACCATATGGTTGATGCTGGAGAATGTTCCATGTTCACTTTGTTATTACATATGCATCTATGATTATACAACAACTCAACTCCTCAATAAAATTTTTTAAAAAAATGTGTACTTTGCTGTTTTTGTGTGGAGTGTTCTGTATGTGTCTACTAGGTCCAAGTGGTCTAAGTCCCCTAGTTCCTCACTGATCTTCTACCTGTTATTCAATCTATTATTGAAAGTAGGGTATTAAACTCTCCTAATATTATTGTTCAGCTGTTGATTTCTTCTTTTAATTCTGTGCCTGTTTGCTTTCTATAATTAGGACCTCTGGTATTTAGTACATACTTGTTTATAATTGTTTGATCATCTTGGTACATTGACCTTCTTACCATTACACAATGTCTTTCTTTATTTCTGCAACAACATCTTTAATTTGCAGTTCATTTTATCTGATATTAGAAGAATCACTGCTATTCTTTTTGGTTTCTATCCACATGGATATTTTTTTCCATCATTGCAGTCATTCTATACATGTCTTTCCATTGAAACTGAGTCTCTGATAAACAATGTGAAATTAGATCATCTTTTCTTTTATCCATTCTTGTGATAAGCAAATTTAATCTATTTAAATTTAAAGTAATTACCACTAGGCAGTACTGACTGTTGCCATTTTCCTATGTATTTCCTATATGTGGTACAGAGCTTCTGTACCTTCTTCACACCTTTCCTTTCTTCTGTTGTGTTCAGTTGATTGTTTTAAAGTGTCAAATTTTGTTCTCTTTTTATTACCTTTTATGCATATTCTGTAGATATTTTCTTTGTGGTTACCATGGGAATTGTATATCACATCACAAAATTGTTGCAATTTGAAAATTATTCTGACTTAATTTCATTCACACATAAAAAAATCTATTCCTTTATAGTTCCACTCACCCACACATATATTTTATATTCTTGATGCACAATTCACATCTTCATATGTTGTGTACCTCTTTGCATAGATTTATATTTTATCCTTTTTGCCTTTAAATCTTGTAGAATAAAAAGTGTAGTTATGAGTCAAACTTATAATACTAGATTTTATATTTTTGCATGTATTTAGCTTCACTGGCAAACTTTACATTTTCACATGCTGGGTTACCATCTACTGTTATTTTATTTCAACTCAAAGGCCTTGTAGGAAGGAATGGTAGTAATGACCTTCCTCATCTTTTGTTTATGGGGAAACATATTAATTTTCTTCTCATTTTTAGAGTACAGTTTTGCCAGATACTGAATTCATGTTTGACTCTTATTTTATTTACTTTTCAGTACTGGAAATGTATCATCTCGCTACCCAGTATACAAGGTTTCTGCTGAGAAATGCATTCCTAGCATCAAGGAGTCCCATGTGATTAGTTACTTTTGCTGCTTCCAAGATACTCTCCTCAGCTTCTGGCGGCTTGATGGCAATGTGCCTTGGTGTTTGTCTTCTGGTTCTGTCCTACTTGGAGTTCATTAAACATCTTGCATCCAGAGGCTAGAGAGAGGTAGCTTGGTGGTTACAGCACTTGCCCAGCACGCACAAGTACATGAGTTCAAACCCCAACACCACGGTGCACAGCAAGCTCTCCAAGCAACGAAATCCACATAAAAACTAAATAAAAATTGTTTCTCTTTCTCACTGTCCCTCTCTCTTAAAAAACATGTTGCCGCTGTATATTTATGTCTCTTCAAATTTGCAGCGTTTAAACCTTATTTTTTCAAATAATGTCTTTGTTCCTTTAGCTTTCTCTTTTTCTCTTCAAGACTTCCATGATGCATATGTGGTTCAACTTGAAGTTGTCCTGGAAGTCTCTTTGGTCCTATTTACTTTTGACATTTTTTTCTTTCTGCTTCTCAGACTCTCCAGTATCAAATGACCTATCTTCAATGTTCACTGTTATTTTCATCTGCCTCTGTAAGTCTGTCACTAAACATTTTAGGAGCATTTCAATTCAGTTGCATATTTCAGTTCCAGAATTTCTTTTTATCTTTTTACCATTGCTACCTTTTTAGTGAATTTCTCATTTTATTCATATATTGGTTTTTTAAAACACATTGGCTCAATGTGTTTTCCCATAGCTCTCTGAGCATATTCAAGATATCTATATGGAAGTTATTTTTATTTTATTTTAAGTCAGCCCAATGCCCATGTTTTTCAGGAATGATTTCTGGATATGTATTTTGTTTTCTTGAATGGGATGTGTTTTCCTCTTTATTTGCACTAATCATTTTTTTATTATTCTTTATTTTTGATTTATTGACATCTTAGGTTCTTGCTGACCCTGGAGGGACCAGCCCTTCCTAAGCAAGTTAATTCCTAGAGATAGCATACAACTCATTTTTCCAAAATTCCTTTCACATACAGACTATACATTCCAGAACCCACCCTCTAGACCACGTCCTTTACTGACCTCTCATATTTGGGTCACTATTCCCCTGATCTAATCACCCCAGGGCCAGAAACCATACAAGCATGGTTAGACCCTATATCCTAGAGTCTACTGAAAATAATATAACCACCCAGTCTAAGATCTTTCTCCCCTGTCATGTCCTATTCCTTCCCACAAAAACAAAAAATCATAAAAGAGGTTTTTGCTGGTATTTCTATTTCCTGTCTCCTGATGACCCCTGGTATTTGCCCTGTAGCCCTGATTGGTGTTGCATGATCCTTTCTTATTATCTGTGAGTATATTAAACCATTTTTTTAAGAAAGAGGGACAGTAAGAGAGAGAGAAAAAGAGAGAAGCAATTTTTATTATTTAGCTTTTCATGTGACTTTCATTCCTCAGACACATCCTTGTATATGTGGTGGTAGGATTCGAACTTGTGTACTCACGCATGCTAGGCAAGTGCCTTAACTGGTGAGCCACTTTTCCAGGCCCTAAACCATCTTTTTAATGACAAACATCTCCTGATCAGTTGGTCTCCCCATGCCTGAATAATAACAAACTTATATATTGAGAAATATTGCGAAATTTTTTGAAAAATTAGGTATTTGATAAAATAGCCACCTCTACCAGCATTGCATTTTTGGCTCTCGGCAGAGAAAGACCTTATTTAACCAGCTTCAGCTGAAAGCTTATGATCTATTCAGGCCTTTCCTGCACATGCAAATTCCATAAGCTGGTGGATTTACTTTTTTCCAACTCCCACATAAACACGACTACTTTAAAATATCTTAATTTCCCTTAGCGTCTCAGTCCTATTTCTTCCTTGACTTTAGTGGTTCTATTACATGTTCCTTAAGCAGCAATCTCCTGCCCCAGTACCCACTGGTCTATAGTCCTCTCTTGATTTTCACAGAACGCACTCACAATTCACAGAAAGAAACTGGGAATTTGGCCACCATTTCCCAAGCCATAGAGGGAACAACAGCAAGTAAAAAAGACCTACAATTTCCTGTTTTTTTCTTTATTGGATGATTAATTGTTATAGATCTTTGATTAACAGGATTGCTACAAAGTTAATTTGGTCAGTTTCTGGTTGTCTGTCTGTCCAATAGGGGAATGAAGGTCTAAAGCTTCCTACTCTGATATCTTGCTGATGTCTGAGCCTGTCTTCTTCTCTGAAATGAATTTGCATCTGTGTGGATGCTGTGAATCTCTATTCTAGTGGGGGAAAAAAGTTCCAATCGCATAAATCATTTCCACCTATTCATCTTAAATGAAATGAGGTGACAGCAGCTACTCTGCTCCCTCCCTTGCACATTTCAAGGGAAGGAAAAGCAGGAGGGAGCTGGCTAATAACACCAATGCCACAGGAAGTTAACAGCATATATCCATGAAATAAATAAATAATGGTATGTTTAAATGCGCATCTCTTTAATGCTCAGTCGTGATTTCATATATATCTGATTTCTCATATTTTCATTCTGCTAGTTTTATAATTTTTTATAATTATTAAGGTCCATAACTGTCCCTTTAGTCTTACTGCCTTTTTTATAGAGATCAAAGCCAGCTGGCATGAATTTCTACAACGTTCCTCCATATTTCCCAAGTGTCCTTCAAGGGTTCCTTTCCATTCTCCCCAATCCCCATATTACATGAACATACATCACATTTTCAACATAAACCACACCATTTAGGCTTTTTCTCTGCCTCTTTTCAAGTTTTAATCCATCAATTTTCCTTAATTATTGAATATTGAAAACATATTGCTCTATCCTATCAGCCTACTGAAGTCTTCTATCATTCCTTATTTCACATACATATTCAAGCTATGTTCCCTCTACCCTTGGTTTCCATTCCTACAACTCAATTCTATTTGTCCTCTGCAGGTCACCAGCCAAATCCCAATACTCTCATTCTTCCTGATGTCTCTGGAATATTTCATCCTTTTTCCCATACTTCCTGAAATTCTGCCCCTGCCTGCCCTCTGGGTCAGGATGAAGACTGCAGCATCTGTGTTCCTCCACCACTGTTTTGCCTCCTGCCCTCCTCTCCTTGCATCTCTGACCTGTGGACCTCACTTATTGACCACCTTTATCCATCTTTTATTATTATTATTAAGATTGAGGTTAGGTTTACTGATGGCTTCTCTGCTGAACTTTTCTCTCTAGCTTTCTGAATCCTATTGAACATTTCCATCTACATATGTGAATCGACCAGTAAATCGCCTTGTCCCTTCCTTGAAAATATTTCTTCCTTGAAACCCAAGGTGGTCATCCATGTTTTGGCATTACCCCTGGATAACAAAGTATATATACATTGGTTACTGATGGTTTGATAATGTTTCCCCCTCAATTGTATCTCTATATACTTCTAATAAAAAAAAGAAAATGTTTCTTCCTCCTGACATTTCTTACAATGCCATCAGTACTGAGTTGTACGTCATTCAATTTAAAAAGCTTAGATTATATTTTAGATTCTTAAGTCCTTTCTTGTCCAACCTTTTATCCCATCTCGTTGAACTTTATTATTTTTTTCCCTCCAGATTTAACCTGGCCATGCCTGTGTTACTCTAAATTGTGAGAGGCATCCTTCCAACAGGGCACATGATTGGAATCAACTCAACCCCTTTCTTTAATTCATGGCTTTCAAATAATTTCTTATAACATTACCTTTATCATGTCATTCTTACCCTCAAATAACAGGAAAGACTGTCCACAGCTATTAAAGTCCATATTCCTTACCCTGGCAGTCAAGGTCAGGCAGAACTTGACCTCAGACAATCTTTCCAGACAGGTCAACAATTATCTCTCTCTATTCAACTTTACCACGAGGTCAAACTGGCTTTCTTCATGGACGCTAAATGCACACTGTGATTTCTCTTGCAGTTCTAAGACCCAAAATGGCTCACTGATATCAACCCTCTGCCATTCAAGGTCCAATATGAATGAATCCCCTTCATGAAGCTGCCAAACAGAAGTAACCTCTCACTTTGTGAAGTAGAAAAGCAAAGGCTCATTATCAGCAAGAAGCAGAATCCAATCAAGGACTCTCGGCCAAACTTTCTCGAAGCCACAGCTACACATAAGTTTTCTAATCAGTAAAAGGGGCAAATATAGCCCATATTACAAACTGATGCAAAATTTAATGGAGACCATGGATATTAAATATCTAATGGAATCCCTGATACATTTCTTTTCCTTAAAAAAAAAAGTCACTCTGCTGTCCCTACTCTGTGTGACTTTATATTTCTTTTATGCTTCTATTAGTCATGCTTATTTTCAATGTTTTATATTATCTATTATCATTATAAAATGATTAATGTGCGATAAAATAAATTTATTTTATTAAAAAATTGGTAACAAGCTGCTGGGTACAGCTGGTGGCAGAGAACTTGCGTAAGCATGCATGACATCCTGCATCAAATGCCCAGTTCCGCAAGAAAACAAAAAAAGTGTGGCAGGCAAGGGTAGGCAAATATGCAAAATAAGATAAGGTTGGGGTAAAGTAAAAGCCTATCAGAGTAATTCTTTAGCATTGATTTATATGTGAATTAATGCTTCAATAAATACATTTTGTGAATAAATTATGATGGATATGGCCTGTCTTTGCTTATACTTCCTGCTTCTCTCCTACCTGTTTTTTTAAGAAACTGACTTAACTTGATCAATTATAGCTTTATCTATTCATATTAAGCAAAAGCAAATAGTCTCTTAAACCAATAAATAACTCCAGATTCCAGAAATGGATCTGTGTCATTTACTAAATTAGAAAGCATAAGTAATAAGTAATCAATTAGTGATCAATGCACATAATAGATAAGTTGAGGGTCTAGCATAAATCACCTTCCTAGTGATAAAAAAGAGATGTGGGTGGTATTTGATATTGCAGAATTCCATATAATAATGTCTTTAAAAAGATAATTCATCCTGGCTTCTGTAAGATGTGAAAGTCAGAACACTTTGGAAAGAGAACTGTCAAGTCACCTTTGACTCCCCTCATCTCACAGATGAGTCACAGTTTCAAGAAGGTTAGACATTTAATGACATACACACAGAAGCAGAGAGCCTGCAATTTGTATGTCTTTACACATGGGTTGACTGCTGCTAAAACCTTCCCACGACTCTTCACTTTCCTATTCAAAACGTTTTATGCTTCTTTCATGTTGAAAAATATTGTTCTCTGGAAAACAGTCAATTATAATACATGAAAATAACATTACCGTATTGTCGCCAGTCCACAGCAAGGGGTAAGTGTTGCCACAAAATAAGGTTGTTTAGATGATTTAAGTATGAGGGCAGGGAGTGAAAACCCTTCTGATTATACCACACCTGAAAAAGAAAGATAATTGAATGACTCTCATGAAATTGTTTCTTAAGTCTATTCTGGGGCCCAGGAACACATGTGTCAATTAACTTCAACAGCACCTGAATGCAGGGCTCAAAGTAATGTCCCTGCATGGCTGACAGTGAACAGTCAATTCCAGTCTGCTAATTTTATATTTATCTCAAGCATATAATTTATAGCTAAAAATAGATTAATTTTCCCTAGAACAAATGTGAATGTTGCTCTATAATTATAGTCTCACAGGGAAAATGGAACTGAAGCCCATCATTTTTTTTCTTCCTCAGTTGGTAAGCTAATGAAATTTGACCTGCAAATTAAAAGCATGGAAGATGATCAGAAAAAAATGATTACTTTCAAATTAATAACTGAATGTGGAACATTATTCCTCAAAATAAATTGAATTGAACATTTGCTGAGCATGGACAATAAAGTTACATGCCTGTTGGATAGGAGAAAGGTGAAGGAGAAAAAAAGAGAAGATGGTATTATTAAAGTCAACATAATAAGTACCATAAAAATGCTAATCAAGCTATCACTACCTATATTTCAAGATATCATTATCTTAATGAAAAATATATGCTTGGTCTGGAAAACTCAGTAACTTCAAGAAATATAAAGAATCAACTGCCACATGTTGGTCTTAATTCAATGAATGAAGAACTCGTTTCTCTAACCAATCCTGTTTTTTGTAACAAACCGTTTTGAAGAATTAAAGCTGTAGCACAGAGTTAACTCTCAGGGGAAAAAATTTATGTAAATTTTCCATAGAAGTTTCTGCAAAGTAAAAACCACTCCTTAAATTGCTTGTCTGCCATCACATACTATGACCAAATACTTTAAAAGCAAGATCTGACTGATAACTATTTTGCTCATGGGAATAGCTGAGTAATTAAATATTGCTCATGTCATTAAAAAACAAAAACAAAATCTGCTACACAGGACAATGCTCCCTAAATCTTTCTCTTCGTAAGCAAATCAAAAAATGGACTCCCTTATCTTTTACATCTCGAAGCCCCTGATTCAAATACTTTCTTATGTTCATACAGTAATCCTTGCCCATCGCCTTTTAAACTCCAAGGAGAAGACATGCAACTTGAGACCTACTAACCACAGAACCCAGAATGTTCTAATATTTCAAGGCTAGACTGAAGAGAGTGGGATATATATATAACATATATACATATATATACATATATATAACATATATACATATATATATACATATATATAAATTACTACATATATATTACTACATATATAATATATATATATTATACCATATAATATAGTGTCAAAACATTTGTTAAAATTGTCACCTACAGTGACTTGGAAGACAGGAACTAGAATTTGTACCCAATAAACTTGGATTGGAGATTTCTAGGCAAAATTTTGAAATATATGGCTCAGAATAAAGAGTAAGATATGGCCATGAGAATTTTAAGACCACTGAAAGAATAGTGTGTAAGAACCCTCTCAGGAGGCCAAAGAGCCTGACACTTGAGGGTGCTGTCTCCTAGTACTCTGACATTCTACAATACCTCATTTTAGAAGGAGCAGCCTATCTCACCAAGAACCATGGGAGTGACTTGTGAGCCTTAATTACATAAAGAGGCAGCCTAGAATGCTCTGCAGGAAGCTATATTAAAAAAATACCACCAGCCTAGACTAAATGTAAAAGGTAAATAGGCTGTGGAGCCCAGCTTTCTCTAGGTAAGATGAAACCTTGCTCAAAGGCAAAGTTCTACATATCATCTTCACATGTAGCCATGGAAGGTGATGGAGAGGAAGACGGGAGTAGAGTTGAGGGCCATTATAGGTGATGGACTGGGGAAGATCCTCAGGAGGAAACTAGGGTCGAACTTAGAAATATCCCCACAGCTGGGGCACCAGGTCACTGCCAAGAACTGCCCACGGAAGCTCAAAACACTAAACGGGCAGTATGCTGCTGATGGTGTGTGGTTGCTTATAGCATAATTTTGGCAATCAATGATCTACTCACAGAGATACAAGGAAAAGAGTGCTTAAAATGTTCTTGACCCCCTGTATTAGTTCTTCTGTATGTTGACCTTTACTTGAGGGTGGTTATATAAGTGCTTTAAGCTAGCAAAGCATACTATATGGTGACCTTAAAATTAGCATTTAGGATTTGGCCTGATTCAATGAAAGGGCTTTTCTTTCTTTTTCTTTTTTACCTCCAAAGAATAGTTTTCTAAAACTGGACTGTGTTCTGTTCTAGAAATAAGTTGCTGGATTTCTTTCCCTGCAGGTCCCTACATCAGGTAGTGATGAAGTCTGATGAGTGAAATAGGAAGTTAATCTCCTTTTAGGAACATATTATGCTACCTTAAAACCCTTCATCTCAGGAGTCCTGAGTAATGGTTCCTCAGAAAAGTAACTAAGCAGAAGCAAGATAAGAAAATCATTCAAGGGATATTCACACACATGAAATTCTAAGTAGAACCGAACGTATGTGGAAACACAAGACAGGTATGGTGTCTGGCCTTTTTATGTGATGTGTGTTGTAAAGAGTGCTTTAATTTAATAAACTAAACATTCAAAATGTGAGTGAAATAACTCATGTAAAGGTTGCATGTGAGACATTCTACAGTGTAACAGATCATGCGTGAAAGATACTCATGTGCAAATTTTCCATTCTTCCTTCAGAAGGACTATAAAATCAGACCATCTATGTCTTATCAATGTAGGCTACAGGCTCAGGGCAAAGGCTGACTGGTCATTAACTGCTGAAAGGTTAATGCAATCATTTGATGTGACATCAGCCACCAACAACCTTTAGTGAGTAGTTCAGATAACAATCTGCCCTTCACACCTCACTGCAATATCAGTTCCTTGGCCTTCTGGAAAGGAGTTCATTCTCCAAAGCACCAGATACAATTCACTTGCATGCTTATGACTGCAAAGAACATGACAAACAACATTAAAACATCCAGAAGTCTCCACTCAAGCATGCCAGTGCAGGAAGACCAATCAAACCAAGATTAAACACAATAGGTGTCAGGAAAACACATGAATTACTGGCCCCTGACCACCAAAAGCAGATTCTGCTCATCTATTATAAATAAAGAGGATCTGAATTTAGATAGATTAAAAAGTGAAAATATTCTTAGAGGACAGAGACAGATTCCCTCTACAAATCAGGCATGTTTTAATAATGGCTACACATGTTCCAATCTATGTCATAAATGGATTTTAGGGTATTTATCAAATTATTATTGATGATATGTTCATATTGAGCTATAAATCTTATGTATGCTGCCTTTAAAGGAAGAAAGATTTGAGCAACCCTTAGCTGAAGAAGGGATTTCTGAGCATTCCACACTATGACTCGGAATTTTCTTTGGGAATTATATTGTAAAGCATGACTGCTAACATGTTCATCAGGTATTACACTATGCAGCACCTATAAAGAGCCTTTATTCCCCTGAGAAAAATTTCATATGCACACGCCCTAATTCTTATTAGCTTTTCCAGTTTCCCTATTACAGAGTAGAGAAGTGGAGAGGGAGCCTTTCAGGAAGAACATCACAGTTTTGTTAGTTCTACGTAGAGCTGATGTGCAGCTATGCTCATACATATTCTCTCACAGTGGACTGAACTTCCTCCCATAATGTACTCTTTTCCAATTTCTCTCTCAAACACTATGCTATTTCCCCAGTCATGTAAATCAGAAAAGATTCTTTCAGCTTTGACCAGATTAAAGTTGGGTTGATTTTTTTTCCTTGGAAAAATATATGTTATTTACCACTTCTGTACTCCTATTGGTAGGTAAAAGCATGTTCCTCTACCACAGTTTCTCACACCTGGCAAACCTTCCCACCTGTCCAAGAAGACTATTCCTAATCCTTAGAATACTCTTGCCAGGGCTTGAAAACCTAGGGTTCCTGTGAGCTGTCTTATGTATTTGCTAATTTAACAATGTCACCTCTGTGTCCATCAGCCTTCTGGATTGTGAGAAATTAAAGTTCATGCATGGAAGAATTCCTTGACCACTGGAGACAATACTGCCATTTCTACTTATCACAACTATGAAATCTCCCCATTTGTGTTTATCTTATTAGGTGAAGTCCTGTCTTAACAAAAAGCAGGAACCTATTCATTCTTTTTCCACACAATCTAATGCACTAAATTTTATTTTGTTTTTCAAGGAAAAGTTTACATACTGAGTAACAAGCACTGGGTTTTGATTTCACCCCTATTATTCCACGCTCAAAAATATATTTGAATTTTAAATTCACTAAATACTTCTAGAGCTGGAAGAAAAAAATAAAACATTGTTACCTTTGCCAGAGTTTTTGGTTTTGATGTGCTTGCATTCACATCTTGAACTTCACTGGGGTCTGGCACTCCAAAAGACCAACCTCCAAGCCTATTAATAGTAAAAGTGGTGTTAGTGCTGTAATCAGTGGGCACCAGGACTTCCACACACACTACATACTATGGCCTCAGGACAGCACCCAGCTGAGCATCTCTGGTCTGGGAAATGACACAGCCCAAGGCATATGTTATGGAAGTGGCCTGGCTCCCAGTCGAAGCATCCTGGGAGGGCACTCCTAATGAAATAGGATTGGATAAAGTTGGCCATGTTAGCGAGTACACGTCTCAGAACTTTTCACCTTGCTAGGAAATGCCACATTAGCATATAGTATGCTCTTTGATGCTTTATTTTAATCATTGTCATTTCCCCTACAATTCCAATTCAAGATTACTTGGTAAATCATAATATTTCAGCCACACTGGTTTGACCATTCTTCTCTGCTCCTTTCATTCTGCATTTACATCTCACCTGGGCCAGGAAGGTGTCTGAGTACTAGAATTGGGTGAGATAGTCCTGTCTTGAATTCTCCCAGTGCCCTACATTTCCATCCATTATATCAATTACCACCCTGGATTTTAATCCTCTACTTCCTAGCTTATCTTTCATGCAGTTCTGCTTTTCCTTGGTGGGAATTATATCTTTTATTTCTATGCTTTCTGACAATTATTAAACTTTCAAAAATAATTGCCATTTGAAATAAATGTACATTATTGAATGTTGTCCCCCACTTTCTGGATAGAAGGAGATTGGAGAATAGTCCTATATCATGGCACCTCAACTTGCAAAAAATTGAGCCAAAGGAATTATTCATTCAACACATAGTCATTGAGCCCCTTTAATGTTCCAGATTCTGTTCTAATTTTTGGACACCAAAATTCCCACCATTATAAAACTAACCATCAGAGTTAGAAAAGAAAACTAGAGATTAAAGGATATTTTTAAGGATTCTAGAATGTGGGGAAGCAGAAGAAACACAATTAAACCACATTGGGGAAGAAAAATTCAGTGTGGGTGGGGAGGATGACATGCTGGCATGACAGAGGGGAGTGGGTATCCCAGGCAACATGGACAGATTATGGGATGCCTGCATATATGAAACAATGCACTACATTTGGTAGGCTTAGGAAATTTGGCAGTGAGGTGAATTTAGAAAGAATGAGAAGTATTCGTTCTTCTTGCCCTTATCTAGATTCATGTCCTCAAGCTCAAGGAAAATCAACATAAAACACATGCATTCCCAAAAATCATCCATGAGGACTTTTAAGATACCATTGGTATCCAGGTTCCCAAACTGGATGCTACATAGTACACGGAATTCTAAAAGACCAATACTTCATTATGCTGCTAACTCATTTGCTTGAATTCCCTAAAGTAAAACTGCTGCTGGCTCCCCAGACTCTCCCACTGACGGAATCTCAATCCATATGATTTCCCTCAATGCTTCAAGCCTGAAAGCCAGCAGTGAGGAATCTGATTAAGGCCTGCAGCATGTCCTTGGAATTTTTATGAACACCAAGATGAGTAGTAGACTTTTGAGTTTTATGAGCATTAGCATTTAAAACAATAGTTTTTCCTAAGTATAATTGACACTCTATAACCACAACCAAGTGGGGATGGGAAATCCACAGGAAGAAAATGGCTATGTACTAATAAACATGTACAGAATTCTTTTTCTTGTTCTTCCTCTCTACACATTATAGTATAATAACTATTTATGTAGCATTTACATTTTATTAGGTTGAAGTAATGTATAGATCATTTTGTAAAGCATAACAAGGATATATTCAGATTATATCCATATACTATGCCATTTTATAGGGGAATTGAGCATTTGTGGATTTTGGTATCCCTGGGGCTGCTGGAACCAATTCCCCATCCTTTCCAAGAAGAACTGTAATTCAAAGACAACAGAAAAGATCCAGGAACAGTTTCAACACACCTTGGTTTCTCAGATGGCAACAGCAAGTACTCCTCTACGTTGAAGCCTGAGAGATTAAGCAGGGTGTGGCCCAGGCAGTTGGTCAGGTAAGGAGCCCCAGCACTTCCATTTGGACACTTCTGTAATAGTTAAAAAGGATAATTTAGAAGCATTTTTCATAATCCACAAAACACCATTATTCTAAACTTAGATGTGATGTTTTTTACATTTTGGTTTTTAATCAATTATCTCCAGCCTTTTCTACATTCTGATTTCTCAAATCTCTTTAAGAATCTCCTACATTTGGGGACAGAGAGGAGGGGTAAGGGTGAGAGATTAGGATGGGCTCCAGGGGGTAAATCTAATTTTAAGAATATATACATATCATATTGTTTCACTGGAAGCATTTTTGATTGTATAATAACTAAATTTCTTAATAAAAAAATTTAAAAATAGACTGAAAAAGAAATAAAAAAGAATCTCCTACATTTGAGAATTGTGCCAGAATTCCACTGCAACCTGTGCAGTCAATTATAGCTGAGAACTTCAAATCTTTTTCGGTATGTAAGTTTGAGCAGTTTTGTGAGAACTAAAAAGGGAAACATGTTTTCACTGGGGTGATCTTGTGTTTGATGAACCTGAAAGAGAGTCAGAGGTAACTAGTGGGAGGAAGATAAGCAGGGGAATTCAAAGGCGTGTGCTTCTTTTATAAGCATCTAAAGTGGAATTCAAACAGCCCTTTCCTAGCTTCTCACTACAGTACTGCAACATGTCTGAATCGTGAAACAACTGCCAAATGAGGTGGGAGGCAATGGTCACCACTATGCACCCTGCTGCAGGTGGGTTCAGGCAAAATCAGTTTTGTTTCCAGTATGAGAGAGGATGATACATGGAAACAGGAAATGACCATCTCTGAGCCTTTCATTCCAGCTTTGGAAGCTGGTTTTCTCATTTGTACGGTGGAAATAAAAACAGCTCTATCTACTCATGGGTTTGTCATTAGGTTCAGAAATACATGAAAGAACTATGAAAAGATAACAAGGGCTGTATAAGCTTAAGAAACTTCTTTTAGGTTCTTGATGGAGAGGCTTGAGGAAAGACACTAAGAAGAATTATTGTGAATTGTAGTCCAATCAAATTCTCACTCATATATGGGATCTATAAGGGTTGAAGTTAAAGACATAAAAACTAAAATGGTGGTTGCAGAGGCCAGAGGAGAGAATGAGAAGGAAACAGAGAGATACTGTCAAAGTACACAAAACTTAAATAAGTTAAACAAGAGGAATGAGTTTAAGAGACCTAGTGTATAACAGGGGGATTCTAGCTAAAAACAATACACTGAATACTTGAAAACTGCAGCAGAATAGATTTAATTGTTCTCACCCCAAAAACACGACTAGTGATACATTGTGGAATGGCTAAGTCAAGCTATATAATTATGCATTCTTTCAGGAACAGCTTGACTTAGACATTCCACAATGCATACATATGTCAAAACATCACACCTACACCACGGATACATACAACTTCTACTTGCCAATTAAAATAGATACACAGCTATATAATTCACCAAACTCAATTATCTAACATATAGAAAACATGGCAGCCTTTAATGTGATCATGTGACAGTGGTTGGCATCATTTGGCCACAAGCCAATGAATGCCAGAAGCCAACAGGAGCTGGAAGAGGCAAGGAGCATGTTCTCCTCAACAGCCTTTGGAGGGAGTACCTTGACTTCAAACTGAAATGGTACTAACGCCAATATCAGAATTCTGGACTACAGAGCAGTGTGAGAATAAATCTGTGGGTTTTGTTTTTGTTTTTTTCAATAATTTGTAGATGGCAATTTGTTACAGTAGCCACAGAAAACAAATATCCCCTCCACTCACCACATGTAAAGTGTGCATATTCCTGACGGTATACTGTTGTTAATATTATTGCTTTTATTGACAAGAGCCAGGACCCTAAAACGACCTGAATGTTCTTCAGAGGTTGCTTAGTTCCCATCCCCCAAAAGCCTCCCTCATGGCGTCTCTTCCAAATAATGAGAACAATAAGTGACCTTGGAACTTTTCTGTGGAATTAGAAAGGCTGCAGCATATTAGGTAAAAATGTGGGAAAATGGACATATTCTGTGGACCTGGGATTTTTTTAGATGGCACTTAGGAATTGAAGAGGAGAGAAATATTTTGCTGTCTTCCAAAGACAGTTAAAAGTATCACTAGGAAAGAGAACCAGGCTTGAATGTGGGCCACTTCCACATACCTATATGCATGCCTCTTTGCAATCAACCCTGAGGACACACATCTATTCTCTGGAACCTTTATTATTCCCACCTCAACTCCCTCCTTCTCTCTTGAAGTACTCTGATTTCTAATTGGTGAACTAGCCTTTCTCAAAGTGCATTTCAAAGAATATGGACAAATCAAAAAAAATGATTGGCATATACCAAAAAAATGATTATTTAGTCAAACAGTTTTAAACACTGCACTTCTCTCTGTTGTTGATTCAAGCATACCAAGTTGTTATCATCTAACAACTTCTGCGAAGATCTTTAGCAACCAGCACTTCTGAAATTTATTCGACTGAAAACTTTTCAGATGAAAGCTTTCTTTCTTGCATACATATTACTGAAATCTTATACTTCATGTGAATTGGACGATATTTAGGAACATAAACATAAGCCTCTGATATTTATTCATTTAACCTTTAACCATTGATGCACAATCTAATCCCAATACCCTTTGAGTAAACTGATAAACAAACCCATTAATACAACAGAATGGATAAATAAAGGCAGAGAACAAGGATATGGTGTGAAACATTGGAGGTGTCATGAGTTAATGGTAGAAACAACACAGAAAAACAAATAATCATGTATAAAGAACTTTCTTTTTCCTTTTGGATAACAGGTCTATGCCTTTTATTAATCAGCTTTGGATATTTCCTTTGAGATGAGTCCCAATTCATTTTACATATAAATTTCAATTTGTTCTGCTTCAGACGAGGCAGCTGAATAGTGGAACATCTACTTCCATATGTTTCTGTGTAAATCAACCATGTTAGAAATGCTAAGTGGTATCTTCATTTTTAATATCTAGCTCTCAGAAATCAGATAAAAATATGACGAGAGCCCTAAAGTCATCATGCCTTGAGACGTGGGGAAATCCCCCCACAGGGCCATTCGGAATTCCCCTCATTAACTGAAGAAGCACTTGCTTAATGAATGCCCGCGAGGACATTAATGACAAAGAGCAGTGGGCAGTGAATAAGAGGACAGGGCTGAGGCCATTTAAGTGTTGCATAAACAATCAATGAAGTGACCAAAATGTCACAGGGACTCAAATAATGAAAATGAAGATTTTTCAGATGTAGGAAACTCATTTTTTTTCACTTGAGGTTTTTATTTTAAAAGATCGAATATTCAGAAACCTACCAGGCAGCCACATGAATCCTGGAACCTTGAGTGAGGGAAGGGTTCCCTAGACCAGCATGAAGAATTCCTCCTAAAACACAAAGGAGAGAATTGGAATGATCTTGTGGATTACAAAACAGTTTTATTTCCATAAACAAGAGTCTCGTCCTAGTAGAGCAGAGCACAGAAGATAATCACCTCCTGCTGCCATGAAGCCCTCCTCTGACATTTGTTTTCACAGCGTGAGCTGCTAATCTGATGACAATGTTTTATTACAGTGTCACCATTTCCACTATATGGCACGATGCTCACTTGGTTTCCCGTACCGCATATGCTGCCAGGGCTCCTGGGACTTTCACAGGGAGCTCTGGGCTTGTGGAAATCCAGAGGCTCCCTCACTCAGAACCAGGTACCAAAAGCGATTCACAGGCACAGTAAACGTTTAATTCCTTTCTTCAGAATGACACAGATTCACTCATCATTTACAGAAAAGCAATGTTTACAATTTACTTTGAAGAAAGATTGGGCATCAGGAGCGGATCTGGAAACAACAGGCACAGTGCTTCAAAAACTTTTTGGTATTCCAGTTTCTGTATAGCTTTTATCCTTGCTGTTTCCAGACTTCATTTCCCCCTAACATTTAGAAATAAAATTTACTTTAATAATGATTTATTCTTCCTCAAAAATTGGGAAAGAATTCATTAAATTATGGTCAATTATCAAAATATTTCTTAGCCCCACTTTTCGGAAGAATAAGTAGAGTCCTGAAAGTTTAAGCATCTGATCCAAGATCACACAGCAGGGCTGACCTGCTTAGCTTCCACATTCAGTCTCTGCCCAGCTGAGCTGTTACAACACAAGATAATCTCTGTGACAATGCCACACTGAAAAGAAGTGTAGCTCCATGAAAGGAAACCTGCCATTTCTACTAACTAGGTTAATAAAGTGCAATTTCCATGCAATTTTTGAAATGCTAAAAATAATTTGAAGACTTTTCCTATACTACTTCCTTGACTGATTAGCTGATGGATACTTCATTTTAAGGCTTAAAAGCTAACAGAAATAATACCTAAGGGGTTTGTGTATTTCATCACACTTCTTTAGCTGATAATGTTTCTGTTTAC
This sequence comes from Aplodontia rufa, assembly GCA_004027875.1. Taxonomy (NCBI): domain Eukaryota; kingdom Metazoa; phylum Chordata; class Mammalia; order Rodentia; family Aplodontiidae; genus Aplodontia; species Aplodontia rufa. The sequence continues at coordinate 63,519 of PVKS010005376.1, read as the reverse complement.
ATTTCTCAAACCCAACTGGCCCTTTTTGCTTCAGATGCAGGTCTCAGATGATGGGTAGCAAGTACTAGGTACTGGGAGCTCAGTCCCCAGAGCGATGGTAGTGGGAGGAGGCAGAATTTTAAAAGGTGAGGACTGGTGGAATGTAATTAGATCACTGGCAGGGTACCACACTTGGAAAGAATTATAGATCCTGAAAGAGCAGGTTGTTCTAAAAAGAGCAAACCTGATCCCCAAATCTCTCAGTTTCTTGTTTTGCCATGTGATTTCTTCTAATAAACACTCCTTCCACTGTGATGTGATGCAATCACCATGAAGCCCTCTCCAGAGCCAAGCTGCTGTCATTATCACGTGCCTGAAGCTCTACACATGTGAGCTAAATTAGCCTCTTTTCTTTATAACGTATGCTGCCTTGTCCATTTAGTTACAGCATCAGAAAACAGACTAAAAGAGCAAGTGTGCATAATTTAGTGAACTACTTCAAGAGGTTAGCCTTCTCCTTCCCTACCAATTCTTTCCTTACTCTTGCCCTAGCTCCCTCTGAAAGAGTAAAAGAGGGTCACCATCACTTGCATGATGATGCGTAACAGTACTTAATAGATTTTAGGTTTTAGTTTTTTGAGCATCTTTCAACCTCCAACACTTTTTGTGTTCAAAGATTCACTATGAAGGTGTGAACATTCATAAGATGGACAGGCAGCACAGACGATATATTAGAAATTAGATGATTTTGTGTAAATTTCCTTTCAGATTTTAGGAATCTAAACACACATTTTGATGTACCAAAGCATTTGCCCAATACATTCTTTACAACACATCTACAGAGTATATTCCAAAATAAATGTTTTGAACATAGTTACTTAGACCCTAAGGTTTGGGAATGCTGGATTAAATAGGTCTTTTTACTACAGGACTGCCTAAAGCTTTTAATAGTCTGACCTGCATTTTTAATGTCACAGAGAGAAGCAGAAGCTATTAGGACATCCTCTCTTGAGAATAGTGTTCTGAGACTTGGAGTTTGCCTAAAGGGAACAAAAGCACTCCACAGCTGGGTATAGTGGTAATACCTGCAATCCTATTAACTTAGGAGTCTGAGGCAGGAGGATTGCAGGTTGGAGGCCAGCCTTAGCAACTTAGTGAGGCCCTACCAATTTAGTGAGCCCCTGTCTCAAAATAAAAAATAAAAAGGACTGGATGGAGTTCAGTGGTTAAGCACACATGGGTTCAACCCTCCATATAAGAAAACAAACACAAAAAATGCACTCCACCATGGGGGTTACACTGGTTTTTGAGGTAAGTGCTGTTCTTTCTATAAAAGTAGGAGCACATGGATGCCAACAGAGGGAGAAAGATGTTCAGTTAGTTGTCCAGGTCCCAAAGTTAATAAGTGGTGGAGGTGAGAATTAGGTTGAGGCAGCCTGGTCCCAGTTGTGTGTTCTCTACCCTGTACCTTTGATGCCTAATATATGCAGCTGATGCTTATTAGCCTTGAACTCTACTTAATCCTTTACAAGTGCCTCAGAGGGGACCTGTTAGCATCCAAACCAGTCTCCCAGGATCCCATCTCCTGACATTTGTAGATCAACAAGCCTTCTAGTTAGTCCTGAGCACTGAAGATATTAGACCATTGAGATGTGTCACATTGCTGCAATCTAATCATGGTAACAGCTTTCTTAAATTTATGGCAATAAATTTACATATCTTTCACATCTCCCAGTGGGTTTTGAAATCTTATAGAAACACAAGATTTGCTAACTATTACATTTGTTCTATATCAAAACACAAACAAGAATGGTAGGGAAAGTGACCATTTTGCCTCAGAAATAGCACAGAAATTTATCACCAGAATGCCACCTGATATGAGCTTTGTAGAATGAAACAAATTATGTAAATGTACAATTCTTACTTAAAAAATGGCAACTTTAGAACATTTTAAAATTTAAATTATGTATTGACTATATTATAAGAAAAATTATTTTAGGTCGGATTTGTACCACAACTAGTTTTTCTGGAACTCTGTACTAAAAGCCACAGTTCAGCATAACATTTTTGCATATGATGCTCAGTGCTGAGTTTCTCAGCAGAAATGCAATCTATGAGCAGAATATCATCCATTATTTCAGAATACTTCTCTGATTAATGATTGAGTACTTGCAAAAGTTTGCCAGGAAGGTAAAAATGGATATCATCGAATCCAATAATATTTTATATTTACAGAAGGAAATTCACTGAAGAAAAGCTTTTAGCTTTGATTTGGGACCCTAGTGAATCAAGCACTGTCTGTGTAACATGTGCATAAATTATTATTAATGTAAGTATTCAAAGCATCTTTGCATGCAGCAGCCCCACATGCTCAACGCTTTTTGCTGTGCTGACTAGGAAAATAGCTAGAAATGATTACAAAACAGGAATGAGCTAAAGAGAGACACACGGCTTTGACAAATAACGGAGAAAAAAAAAAATAACATAACCCCAGAAAGGCAGAAGAAAGGGCAGGAAATACACCGGGAGGTGGTGTGCAGGCTGGGCTGAGAAAGCAAGCCCTGGGGCAGAGAGGCAGGCTGAGAGTGTGCAGGGCCAATGCGACAATTGCGAAGTGACTGAAAACTAAATAGATGTCCAGACAGAATTCTGAGTATGTTCTGCTGTCCTTGGAGCATTGATCTCACCTTTCTATTTCCTTCTGGGAGACTAGATGAAAGAAATATCTTTTTTTCTATTAACTGGTCTGTCTTTGATGCCACTTTGGGCCAAGAATGAATCACATAGGCCCTAGGTTGTTTCAGTTTCTCAAAAAGCAGATGTATTTTACATCCTGCCTGTTTCATTAGAGGGGAGGGAAATCAAAACATCACCACTGAAGACCTAGTTAAATAAATTACTTTGTTTTTCAAGAGAAGACTAAAGTGAAGCAACATAATTAATTTTCTATTAATTCTTCCATACTGAGACCATTAATAGTTATTCAGTCTCAAACTAATTACCAAAGTGACTAATGGGCAAAATGTGTCATCACAAATTAGGAAACATATTGCAGATATTGCACTCTTGTCTGGAAGTCTATACTTATCATTTTAAAACCATACTTCTAGCATTCAATATACCATTATGTTTTTTATCACTTGCCTCATTTGTTCTATCCAGAATTATAAATTCTTTGAGATCAGGGACATGTTCTTTATTAATCTCAGTTCCTATAGCAGCACCTTACTTATAGCAGATCCTCAATACAGGAAAACAAGAGTGAGAGAACTATTTATGAAGAAAGGGATACGTTATCAAGGTTTTATATGAAAATCATCTCTATATTATTTTCAAATAATAGAAAAATTATCTTAAAAGCAATTCATCACACAATGATGTACTGAACTTTTTTATTTTTAATGTTTTTAAAATTTTGACACATAATAACTGCACATACCAAAGGATGTATAGTGTAATACTTTAATACATGTATACAATGGGTAATGATCAGATCAGAAAAATTAGCATATCCATCATCTAAAACATCTATCATTTGTGTTGTAAACAATCAAAATACTCCTCACTAGCTATTTTGAAATATTCAATTAGTTGTTATTAAATATCATATTGGAAGTTATTCTTTCTACACAACTTCACCCCGTACCCATTGATGATCCTCTTTCCATCCTCATCTCACCCTACCCAGGCAGGCTTGGTGACCTCTATTCTACTCTCTGTTTATATGATATGGAATCTGCCTAGGTTTCTATCAGTGGATTAATGGATGAATAAAATGTGGTGTACGTATACCCTATGGAATATTAGTAAGCCATAAAGAATGAAATCTTGTCATCTGAAGCAACGTTTGTGAAACTAGAGGACACTGCATAAAGTAAAATAAGCCAAGCACAGACAGACAAACGCTGCATGTTCTCACTTATATGTACACTTATCTTTTAAGTCTCTTATTTTAAAAGAAATATATAATTAGTCTTTCATATGTATAAGTTTTCTCTAAATGTAAATAACAGTTAATATATAATTATACTTAGATGCTACTTCATTCTTTTCACCTTTGGGTTTTACTAAGCAAATTGGATGCTATTAATTTTTGACACAATACAAATCATGTGTCTATGATGGAAGGAAGGGGCAGTTAGGAATCTTATTTCAGGTCATTTTGAGGGACAACCTACTCATTCGATTAACATTCATTTCATGGGAAGTAGATGAACATGAAATAGCCAGACTTGGAGGTAAAGTGTGCTCACATGTCTGGCATTGCTGGTGGGAGTGTGCTTTTGCACAGGTTACATGATACTTACAGGTCTGGATTTACGTCAGCACAGAGAGGATCCAGATCTCCAAACTTTCGTAACAGCACATGGGTGAGGTCCATGTTGTCATTCCCACTGCCATTCGTGGTGACACAAGGGAGATAAAATGGGATTGTTAGTGGCTCCTGACAGATAAATGGACCAGATTCTGACCTCAAATCGTACCCTAGTCAAGCAGAGTCAAGCAAATGAGTTCTAGTTGCTCAGATAAAGCTAATTTTCTATTGTTTTTATGGTATGAGCAAAAATAAAATTGAGAAATTTCTTCAAAGCACAGCTTTGCCACCACAGACACGCATCTTTATAAACTTATATCCACACTGGATTATTTTCTCATTTTTTTTGCTTAATTTTGTAATGTAACCATTTTTCACACATTTGCATGGATTTCAAAACAAACTTTAAAGGCTGTATAATATTAAATTATGTTAATATATTAAAATCTATAACACTATTCTCTTAATGTTGGTGCTCTAGTTTGGTCTGAATATTTGTCCCTGCAATAAAGCAACTTCTTAAATTTATAACCTTTGTTTCTATCTGGGAACTATAGAGAACCGCATTTTCTTAGCAAGAAATCTTAAGCATAGAATCCTGTGCTGCTTTAAGTAACCTTTGAGTTATGGGATGTATTTTGCTGGTGTAAGTCTCAAAAGCTCTTTATAAGGAGTTCAAGCAGCATTACTAAAACCAAGGTCACCATACTGACTTTCTTCACTGAAACAACCATAAGGAATAAGGCATTTGTGTAATTTTGGGAGATACGTAGAAACAAATGCTACAAGAAAATTTACACATCAACTGTAAGAACCTTCTTGATAAGGAAATGTGGAAGAAAGGATATTTCACACAATTTTACATTGGACTAATTGGGAGCAGGTTCACTTTCAATCAATTAAAATTCTGAATTATTGTTATTTATGAAAGAACATAGATTTATTAGTTTCCAGTTACACTGTGTCACTTACAAATTATTTTGTAATAATTATTTTGTGAAAACACATTGTTGGGTGCACTTGCCTCCCAAAGAAAGAAGAATAATGTATAATTAAGTAATATATTTAAACAGTGGCCTCAAATCTCTTTGTAAACAGCTGGTATACAAATTAATAAATTTACATAAATGTATAAGTGGTTCTTTTAATATTGGTTCCTTTTAAGAAATATAAAGCTCAAAGCAGACTTCAATGACTAATTTTTCTAATTAGTTTACTTTGCTCATGGACAATAAAAACTGGACTCTTTAGAGGAAGGGGATGGGGGAGGGGTGTAAGAGGAGGTAAGGGCAAGGGGAAATATTGGTTATTGACACTGACCAGATTATGTTGTAGGCATGTGTGACTATGCCACAATGAAACTCATGACTCTGTATAATTAGTATATACTAATAAAATTTTTATAAAAATTGCCTCTTAACTATCTTCCTGAATTGCTATAACCAAAGTATGGAGGTGTGAGTTAGGTGGACGTATTGCACCCCACACTCTGCAGTGCAAGTCAAGATTGAAAAGAAAGTTCCCTTTTTGTGCATTATAACCCCATAAAGCTGGGGGACTTTCTAGATTTCCAGTTTCCCTAATTCCTTCCATATTTTCTATGCTCAATATTAATCAAATGATCTAGTTATCCCACTTGTGGGTATAGATCCAAAGAAATGAAATCAGAATATCAAAGCGATACCTGCCAGACCTGTTTATTGCAGCATTGTTCACAATAGCTAAGCTATGGAATCAACCTGGTTGCAATCACAGATGAGTGGATAAAGGAAACATGCCAGGTGTATAAAGGCAATGTGGTATCTATACACAATGGAGTATTCAGCCTTATAGAAAAGTGATATCTTCTCATTGCAGCAAAATGGAATGCAACTGAAGGTTGTTATTAAATGAGATAAGCCAGACACAGACAAGTACTGCATATATTCTCTCATATGTGGAAGCTCAAACAGTCAACATGAAAGTAGAATAGTGATTATTAGAGGTTGAGAAGGGTTTAGTGGGAGGAAAGATAAAAGGAGTTTCAATTTATTTAGTTCACACTGGATGCATGGGTTAAAATACCACACACAAACCTATTAATATGTACAGATACACATATTATCAAAACCAAAATAATTTTTATATAAAATTTATCAATGTCTTTGTTTTATCTGTGGGCCCAAAAACAGTGCCGAACCCTTCCAACTCCTCCAGTGTTTGGGTTTGGATGTCTTTAGGACTTCTATACGCAACCGAGTTTCAGAAAAACAAAATCAAATGAAAATAATTTTAAAAATTGATTCACTCTCCCTTTCTCTCTCTCTCTCTCTCTTTCTTTCTCTTTAAAATAAAATAAAATTAACAACAATGGAGCAGGCTGAAATTGACAATGAAGTTATGCCCCATAAATTTGCAGTGTGCCTTCTACATAAATTGACTTCTGTCTCTCAGAAGGCAGCACCCAGCTCAAAGTCAGCCCAGTGCAATCACTTTCTGATTGGATGGATCTTCCCTTAAATTGCCAATCCCTTCAAATCACTATTCCAGGCTTCCTGGTTACATGACTAGGAACCATCTCCATCCCGGGGCCTCAGCTCCAATGGTGCTCCCACTATGATTCCCACCCACATCCCTGTTTCCACTCTCTCCCTCCTTCCCAGTAACCCAGATGCACATCTTCACTGGACTTTAACCGTAGCCTTATCTGTGGCTCATTACTGGAACAAAACAATCCTGGAAAGGAAAGGCATGGTGCTTAGGACTGTGGCTGGACCTCAGCAAGTTTTCAACACATTTGATATATCATTACTGTACAGAAATTATTGACCTAATCTATCATACCTGTCCAAATATTTTATTTTCCTAAATCCATCCTTCCCTGAACTCTTACCATTCAAACAGGAACAAAACTTGATAGAAAAGAAACTGAAACTCATTGGACTAAGTAAGTCTTTCTGCTGAGGACAATGTCATTTTCAGAACATTAACTGTGTAGAAACCTAGAATGAAAACACCTCTGTAGCACCTAAACCCAGAACACAATAATTATAGGAAATCACCATGTCCCCACTGTATGAAATATGATAAATGTCCTAAAATATTCAGGTGGTTTGTAGCTGTCCTGACATGTTCCCTACAGCTATGACCAGAAATAAATAACAATGGGGCTGGAGTGGGAGAACAGCAGTCACAGCACTTCCCTGGCATGTGTGAGGACCCAGGTTCAAATCCTAGCACCACATACACAAATAAGTATCAGAAAAACAAAATCAGATGAAAAATTTTAAAAAAAATTGATTCTCTCTCTCTCTCTAAAATAAACAACAATGGAGCAGGCTGATTGACAATGAAGTTATACCCCATAAGTTTGCAGTGTGCCCTGTACATAAACCATCTTCAGTAGTCTGACACATGAGAAAATACTTCCAGAGGCCTGGGACACACTCTCCACTGAAATGCAGCTAATATCAAAAGAAATGTTATTTGTGGCATCTCTGGGTTCTTCTCCTATGACCCATCATCCAAAAACAGATGTAAAGTTTAAGCTATTTTTATAAAGGAAAATATTTGATCCATAAGCTTGTTTACTTGCTATGATTACTAAATACAAATTCAAAAGTTTTGCTTTACTTTTTAATTACTCTTTTGCTTCGGTCTAAAGATCACTGTTTAAAGAAAACAACAAAAACTGACTTTAAAGTATTTCAGTCATCATAAAATTTAAATACTTCCTCCTAAATTGTTCCTCTTCGGTTGCCTTGAAGCTCTTGGTTATATTACAAAGTAAATCTCAATGTTGGGAGCATGGGACAGCTGTCCTTTCCAGACTCTAGGAACTGAAAATTACTCCTTCCTGAGGTAGTTTATAAATGCGGTCACTTTCTCTCTCCAAATCATTATTTCCCAACATTTGATGTGCATCTGAGTGAGCCAGGGAGCTTGGAAGAGTCAATGTGCACTCCTGAGAACATCCCAAAGGGTCCTCCTGATTAATAAGAGCCCCAGTGCTTCTGGTGCAGATGGGATCACACCAACCCTGACAACACTGGGGTTTCTGTGAAGACAGCAAACTGTGCCCACGCTCTTTCCCTCACTCCACTCCCAGTTTCAATCTTTCTACTTCTCCTGATCCCAACAGCTTCTTGTACTGGTAACCATCAGGTTCCAAGTGGAGTCTTATGTTCAGTGGGGGTTGCCACAGGCAAAGTTGGTTCAGGGCTATCTTCCCTGTAGACCAGGCAACCGATGAACACAAGTTGAAGCCAGAAGCAGAGTAACAAGGGGCAAGGACTAGCAAGTACCCTTACTCGGAAGGGTGGCCTTAGAGACCTGCAAATTTCCAGGGAACACAGACCTCCATCTTCTCCTGAATCAACAAGAGTATAAGAAGTACAAAGGTCTCCCATGTCCCTGGGGGACAAGGGGAAATACTGAAAGCCACCTGCAGCTCAACAGAGGCAGGAAGTGCTTTGGCTCCATGTCTCTGGGAACTACCTATAGTCCATACATGATACCCTCATCTGATCTGATGAAATAACAAGGACAGGGGCTGAAGCAGTGGCTCAGTGGTTATGGCACTTGCCCCAGCATTCACAAGTACATGGGTTCAAACCCCAGCACCACATACATAACTAAGTGTCAGAGCAACAGGGACCATGTAAAAAACTCAATAAAAATTGGTTCTCTCTGCGTGTGTGTGTCTTTCTCTCACTGTCCTTCTCTATAAAAAAAAAAAAAATAACAAGGACCACCACCCACTCTAGTAGTCAGAGGAAAACTCAAACAATGTAGATATTTACTAATGATAGAGTTACTAGAGGGATATACAACTAAACAAATAAACCAAACCCAAATTGAAATATTAATGAGAATCATATGCCTACACAGGAGTTTCTAAACCCAGGAAGGATGACTTCCTGAAATTATTGAAGAAATGAATTAAGAGGATGATAATTGTTCAGATACAAATAGTGACACTGGAGAAATATCACCAAAAGAAAGTCATAAAAGGAAAAGAAATGTTTGCTCCAGGCACGGTAGAATAATCCTATAATCCCAGAGACTCTGGCAGGCTGATGAGACAGGAGGATCACAAGTTCAAGGCAGTCTCAACAACTTAGCAAGGCCTTTATCAACTTAGCAATACCCTGTCTCAAACTAAAATAAAAATAAAATATAAAAAATAAAAGGGTTGGGGATGTTACTCAGTGGTTAAGTGTCCCTGGCTTCAATTCCTGTTATAAAAAAGAAAAAGAAAAAAAGTGAAAGAAAAAGAAATATTTGAGGATAGATAAAGAACTTGAAAGATAGATTTGAAAAATCCTAACATGACAGGTAATAAGAATTTTTAAAAAAAGAGGTGTGAAGAAATTATTACACCAATAAAAGAATAAAATTACCTTGAACTCAAAAAAGAATTAAGTCTGCTGGTTGCCTGAGGAAAAAATTGGAAAATAAAAATTCTCCACTCCAAGAATAAAGAAGAAATCTAGCAACATCCCAGAAAAGTTACCTACAAATAACAGAAAATCGTATGGTCTGCTCCAAATCAGATCTCATACCTGGAAGCTACAAGAATTATCCCAATATGTCACTCTCCAGAGTTTAAAACTTCTTGATGCTTTCCTTCATTTTGTTTATGGAATAGAGACTCTTCTACTCAGAATGCCCTGTATCACCTGCCAGGAAATGAAGACTCACTGGACTACACTTCACATTTACTCATCCTTCTTCCTCCACAGGGTAGGAGAAAAAACTCTCTGATTTGTCTGAGAAACACATATTTATCTTTGAAAATTCAGTTCAGGTGCAAGAACCTTTTTTTTTTTTTTTTAAATAACCTTCCTAGGCACCTCCAAAGGGCTCCTCCTGCTTAGGGGTAACACTTGAACCAAATATCTACTCATTTTGTGGCTTTTATAAGATTTTCCCCCCATGTGTCTATAGGATTATCCTCTCTAATTGATTGCAAAATGAGAGTAAGATTTAGGTCTTGGTATATTGCTACAGTTTGGACAGGATTGAGTATTTTCCCCAAAAGTTCATGTGCTGGAAGCTTAGTCACCAATGTGGCTGTGCTGAGGTGGAGCTTTAGGAAGTGGATCCTACTGGTAGTTAATCAGGTCATAGGGCCCCACCCTCAGAAGGAATTAACACTGTTCTCCTAGGACTACATTAGTTCTTGAGAGAGTATGGGTTATGACAAGACAGCTGCAGCTGAATCTGAGGAGAGTTCAGCTGAACAGAGGAAGAGATGATCAGTGATCAAGATCCTCCTTTTGATTTCCAAACCCATGTTTATGAATCTACAACTCAGAAGGCCCCAAGACAGTCTTGCATAAATTCACTGGGCAGCAAAACTTGGACTCTTCTAGATTAATTGCCAGAAAACCCTGACCTACACTGGCCTGGAGAGGTATATGGTCTTGACCCTATTTTGCATAAGTTACACAGTTCCCTGCAGAGAGATATGTGCAGTTATGGGCCATTGTTCTTGAAGTAACCATGGAGGATTTTGTGAAACGCACAATTTATATATTTTTCTAAACTCCTAAAAATTATAGGATATATCTGGATCTCCTGTTTATTGCTAAAGGCCTGGCATAGAGGACAGTGTGTGCCAGTCCCTTAGCATGTCAGCCAGTGACTCCTGTCCTCTTACCAAGGATACTTGTCTGTCACAGGGAGAAGTTGGTGATATGGAGTTTGGAGCCAGGCCTGCCCCATCAACCCTAAGCATCTATGTTGATACAACCCTAAAAAGAACAAGGGCTTCTCAAGGGTTATCTCTGAACTCTGTCTTCAGAAATAATGAATGCATTTATATTAGAATTTGAGGTCTATGTTGTGCAGGGAATTGAAGCCAGGTCCTTATGCATGCTAAGCAAGAACTCTGACACCAAACTACCCCTACTGACCCTCATATAAATATTTTTCTTTGAAATTCTTGAAAAAATAAAGCTAATGGTATTTTTCTTAGTTCATGCTAATATAACAAAGTACCATAAACTGCCTGACTTCTAAGGAACACAAATTTATTTCTCATAGTCATGGAGAAATAGTTCATCAGAGGTCCATTATGGTTCAGTTCTCCCCAGGGCCCTTTTCTAGGTTACAGATGACTTTCTTCTTCACATGATATATTATTGTTTAAAAAAATTTGGGTGTGGCCATGGATTTGGACTGTGCATCTACACCAGACCAAACAATCCAAGCTAATATAGAATTTAACAGCAGGAATTGAACTTTGGTTGGCTGCAGGAGACACTGTGGCTGATCAACTAAGCTTTAACCAACTGATCTCTGTTTTGCTTTGCTTTGCTCAAAAATCTATTAAATTTGATCACTTTAAGGTATGTTCCTTTAACAGTATTCTCACATGGAGAAAAGAATACAAGCTTGGGGGTAAATCTAATTTTCAGAATTTATATATATTATATTATTTCATTAGAAGCTTGTTTGTTCAGCAAATACATTTCTGAATTTAAAAAAATACAAACTACCTTCAGGGTGTCTTCATTTAAGGGCACTATTCCTATTTGTAAGGGCCCATCCTTCTAACCTAATAACTATCCAAAGAAACCATCTCTAAGCACTCTCACACTAAGGATTTGATTTCCACTTCAAAAAAAAATTTAGGGGGCTGGAGCGGTGGTTCGGTGGTTATGGCGCATGCCCAGCATGCGCCAGTACGAGGGTTCAAATCCCAGCACCCATGTACACAACTAAGTGTCAGAGCAACAAAAGCCATGTGAAAAACTCAAAAAAAATTGATTCTCTCTTTTTCTCTCTCTCTCTTTCTCACTGTCCTTCTCTCTTTTTAAAAAAATGTACGTAGAAACACAAATGTCCAGTCTATGACACTATTCATATTCTGTCCTTACTCAAGATCTATTCATAACTTTTAGGTTTTTTATTTTTTTAAATCCCTTCATTTATTTTTCTGTGATTTTTTAAAAATTTTATTGAGGAGTTGTATTGTTGTACTATCATAAATGCACATGTAGTAAAATAATTTTGAAAAAAAAAGTTTCTTACCTGAAAAAGTAGGTTTCTACCCTTTCATAGTGTCCAAGTGTCATTTTGAGCGGAGGGTATTCAGTGGCCAGAGGCTGCACCATGAACAGGCCCATGGCCAGGGCCACAAAGAGGATGGGTAGCAGCAGGTCGGAGACAGTGCTTTTCCAGGCTCTCAGAGTGTGGAGCAGCCGCTTCCTCAGGAGAGCGACTACCTGTGCAAGAAGCAGCTGGTGACCTCGCAGAGGTGCATGCAGAGTCCACACAGGTGGGGTCCTCACAGGAGAGCCACCTGCCAGGACACAAAGATAACAGAGTTGAATACAGATGGATGTGGCCCCCATGACCTGCCTGGTTCTAATGATTGTCTTCATTTGTCCTATAGGTGACCATCAGGTACCTTTCAGCCACACTAAATGAGAGCAAGTATCCAAGGCACTTTGCATGCCCCTGTTCTGGAATATACCAGATGTCTCAGAGCATTAAACACAGGGGCAAAGCACTGCTGTGGGCTCACTCGGTTCTTGCTCCTAAAGGTAAAAATGCAGTGGAAGAGGAGAAAGGGCCTGGTGTTTACCTTTACAGGTTCAAAAAAAAAGCCTGATGCTGGATTCTGGTAAATCAAAGACTAAAGAACTGGGTGAAGTTCTCGAGCTCCCAGACAATGAGGTTCCAGGGGGGTACGGGAACAGAGGGTCTCTCTCCCTTATTAGACTTTCCTCCCCTTCTATCATTCTCTTTCTCTTTGTTCTTGAGGAGGTCTTTCCTAAGAAAGTCCCAGATAAGGAGCTAGTAAAGTCTCAGGGAAGAGCTAGGCCACCTGCCTTCCCTCAGTCCTACCCCCATGGCCCCTTCTGTGCCTTCCAACTTCCCACTGGAAGAGAAGGTCCTCAGCCCTCAAGGCAGGGCCCCTCCTCCAGCTGCAGCTCCCCTGACTCCACTGGATCTCAGCAATCCTGTACCGAGCAACTCTGGAAACTGTCTTTTCAGAGATAATAAACATCAAAAAGTAAAATTCTAAAGGAAAGAGGGTGCTGTGCACCATTGATCTATTGATCTATTAATCACATTGCCTCAAGAAAGATCACCGGGGGACTCCACCTAAATCAATCAATCAATCAATCTCCACACACATGCTCCAGTTGAAGTAAAACTGTGGAGGATGAGCAGTCAGCAGCAAAATGTAAGCCAGCCCTAGGACTGCAGCCTTAAACACATCTCACAGGAAGGACCAGCTTGGTCAATCAACTGTGTCAATAGTTTTCCCCAGTGACTCCCTCAAATATACCCCAGAAAATCCAATACAAAGTTTTCTACAAGAATAGTGGTCTTATTAAAGAGCAGATACACTAAACTGATTGGACCACTCACAAACACCAAATTGAAATGCAGTTAATAGAACAGCAGCAAACAAGTTCTTAAAAAAAAAAAAAGAAAGAAAAGAAAAAACAACCACACCACTTTGAAAGACAAATTATGTGTAACAGCATTGTAATCAGAGCTGCTGAAATGTAGCTGGGGATGAACATGCATATCTGAACCTACCCCTTCAGTTTCCTAAAGGTCCTGTATGTAGTAGACCCTGGGCTATTTCTGCCCTCAAAAAAATAAAAAAATAAAAAATAAAAAAAAATTAAAAAAAAAAACCTAACTAAGGCTGGAGTAGTGGCTCGATTTATCATGCTTGCCTGGCACGTGTAAGGACCCGGATTCAAACCCCAGCACCATGTACACAACTAAGTGTCGGAGCAACAAAAACCAGATGAAAAAATGTCCCAGTCCAGCTGGGTTGAAACCTGAGGGATGGGCTGGGGATGAGTTAAAACACAGGCGGAAGACCCAGATTCAAGCTTTTCATCTCTCTTTTATATACTTCCTAAGGAAGTTACCAAGGGTTTGCAGATTTTGAGTACAGACAAACAACTTACGAACATATTTTTACAGGACAATTAACAAGCTTAACAAAACTCAATCTAACAGCCCCTCCTGAAGAAGCCCATGCAAACAGCAACAGGATCATGGGAGGGCAGCTGACAAAATGGAGTGAAGGTCAGACCCTAACAGCAGTCTTCCCCCAGACTGGGGGAAGGGGCCAGACCCCATAAGGCAGTGAGGTTTGCCCTTTTATATGACATCCTCTTCCTGAATTGGTTACTGCTTCCCTGCTCCGGTACCTAGGACACAGATTGGAGGAATTCTGGTCCAGTCTTTGATAACGTGGTTCCTTGCTTCCAGCAGGGAGTGTCTGCACCTGGCCTATCTTGTCAGATCCTCATTAGCATTGGGGGATATCTTTGCCCTCTCAAAAGATGACCATCAGTTAATTTTCTCCTTATCAACCCACATTGTTCTGCCTACACTAAACTACCTAATTTTCTGCCTCATCAAAAATATAATTAAATAAACTTGATTCTTTCTTTTGCTTTCTCTCTCTCTCTCTCTCAAAACAATCTTATTACATTTTTAGTCTAACAGGGGTTAAAATAAAAACATAAAGAAATATCTCAGCACAGTGGAATCAAGTGCTATGATCAAGGCAGACAAACTTGAGTTGGTACCAGGAAGCAAGGAACATTGAAGGTAAAAAGAAGAAAGAAGGCATAGCTGTGGAGACATTCGGTGAACTCTTCAAAATCTTATAGGAGTCTGTAGGCAGTCAAGAAAATATGGCTTTTAAAGGTCAGAGCAGGAGAACACATAAACATGGGCATTCTTGAGTAACTGTAAAGAAGCACCTATACATGGGGAGTGGCAGGAGATGAAAGCGAAAGGTGGTCAGAATCCAAGTCATGAAGGGCTTCCACAGTTCCCCACGCATGGGTCTGAAAACACCCATGCCCACGAGTCCCCTGATATACTTGTGCATTAGAACAGAGTCTCACCTCACTCCATAAAGACAGAGCTCCAAGGAATGGTTTTTAAGCCAGGCTACAAATCATATTCAATTAAAAACTCTTTTAACATACTGATTTTCAGGCCCTACCTCTGAAAAAATCTGAATCTCCAAAGACCCAGAGATAAAAATGAGTTTTTTATAATTTTCCAGGGGATTCTCATGCACAGCCTGGCTGTGGAACCACTGATTTAATGCATTATCAATAGTGATTCCTATGCAGCTCTTATGAAGCAGTTATTAAATCATCCTATAAAGAGATTTTAGTGCTAGAAAAGGTATATTATTAAACTAAATGTGAACCTTTCGTTTATGTATACCTTCTTGAAAATTTTATGGATTGTAATGCTGGATAAGGCCACTTCTTTAGCTTATGTATGCAAATTGACTAGGGTAATTATGGAAGTTATCTAGTTCAAGTTAAGATAATTGAGATGCTTTTGGCTTGCCCATTTCCTGGATTTATTAAAGTAATTATTGAGATAATTGTTTGACTTCTTCACTGACTTTTGACTCAGGAGTTTTCTCCTACAAAGCAGCATGTCTTATTCTTTTCTGGCTCAAGAGGAACTGAAAGGTCCCTGGTGGGTCTTGTGATTCTTTGGTACTATTAGGACATCACCCATCAGAGGGCACAACCCGTAACTTAGCCCTAATGTAGCATCTCTTGATATTCACATCTAGCCACCTACCCTTAACCACTGTTATAGTTTGGATATGAGAGGTTCCCCCAGTTTCTGTGTTAATGCAGAAATATCCAGAGGTGAAATGATTGGATTGTGATAGCTGTAACCTCATCATTTCATCCTAGTTTGAATGAACCAACTGGATGTTAACTACAGGCAGGTGTAGCATGGCTGGAGGAGATAGATCACTGGGGGTGTGCCCGTATTCTCTGTAGCCCCTTCCCTTTCCTCCTGCTTCCTGGCCACCCTGAGAGGAGCAGTATTCCTCAACCATGCCCTTCTGCGAAGATGTCCTACCTCTTAGGTGAGAGCAATGGGGTTGGCAGATCATGGATTGAACCTCTGAAGCCATGAGCCAAAATAAACTTTCCTTCCTTTTCTTTTTCAGGTATTTTGATCACAGCAATGAAAGGGTGACTAACAGCTTAGCACACTTAGCAACCTGCCGAAATATGTCTTTTCATATGTGCGTACAGCATGCAAAAGGTTATAAATACCTGTTCATAGAACAACATTAGAAAGACAATGTTGGATATATATACTCAGGAAATTTGCCCTTACGATGGAGTGGGCATGGAGGCAGAAGCAGAGGATGATGTCTCATGTTGCCACTGGCCTCACTCATCATGAATATAATGGTGAGTTACAGGAAATTCAACCCACATCGACCCAGATGTGAATCCAATCCTAGTCTCCAACATACTGTGGGACTTCTAGAAAACTACTTAAACTCTCTGAATATCATCATCTCAGTTGTAAAAGAGACTTATAATATTTCCCTCCGGATAGGATTATTATTAGAACATTTATTAAACTATCAAAACAGGCATAATATTGACCTCCAGTCATAGTAAATGTTCATCCAACAGCCTTAATAAGTCTATGTGGAAAGGTTTGTCAAATATTAAGAAGAATAAATTTTCCCCACCTTCCCATATATGTTAATTGGTTATAAATTAGAAAAATGAAAGACTGAGATACTTTATGGTTATGAATGCATCACCAATCAAATATTCATGGCTAAACTTATAAAAGTATTTTCATGAATAATTTAATAGACAAAATTAAAATGCTGGACCAAATTGTTATGAATTGTCTTATTTGACTTATGAGTGCAATTATATTCAAGGACTCTAGTTACATTCACAATTACGCATACCCATTTATTCCTACCATAAAATTACCTAAGGGGTATGTCCAAAGTTATGTTTTATTT
>PVKS010005376.1:0-46332 GCA_004027875.1 Aplodontia rufa | reverse complement strand
ACTGTACCCCTATTGGTTGTTGTAATGGATAAATAGAGTAGCGACTAGTCAGGGTAGAAGCATGGAAGAAGCAAGCAGCAGTCAGGAGGAAAACAGAGAGCCTAGAGTCAGAGAAGCAGCAGCAGCAGAGACAGCGGAGAGATCAGCAGCGGTAGAAGATGCCGACAGTAAGAGCCTCGGCTGCAGAAATAGGGACTCTGGTATGGCAATAGAAACAAGGACTCTAAATGTTAATAGCCTTGACTCAAAAAGAGGGAAGGCGGGAAGCGCTTGGAGGCCTTTAGCCGCGGTAAAGGGAGAAATAAAGTGCTTGGAGAACTTAAGACCAGTGGGTCTATTTTAATCTCAGTCAAACGTTGAATGAATGCTTTGTCCAGTTCCTGCCGGCCGGGACCGGACAACCTAGTGACTCATTAGGTCCCCTTGGATACAATATCCACGTTATCAAGTTAACCAAAATGTTCCTGGATAATTTAACATAAAGTATTACCAGTATAATGTTTTCATGTTGATAGATATAAGATAAATAGTCCAAAAGGAAATGACACAAAGAAGAATGAACAATATGTAATTCAGAGGACATCTACAAAATAGCCACCATATAAGAATATTTTAGAACAAGACAAATTGGCTTTTCCACTCATCAAAATGGTAAAGATCAAAGGTAATATTAATGTAATATTATTTAGAATTCAAGGAAGTAAGTCTTCTTATACACTGCTGGTGGGTGGGTAATATCCAGTCATTTCTGGGAAACAAATATGGACCTTCTTTGATCTGTTTAACATTAATCCAACAGTTGTATTATTAAAAAAAAAACAAATTCATGAAATCTATAAAGCAAAGTGACTTGCTGTACCTTACAGAAAATAGTTTAACAATGAGGATTAATCTAATAAACAATACAGGTTGAACATACCTTATCCAAAATCTTGAGAAGAGAAATATTTCAGATTTAATTTTCCCAAACTTTATAGTATTTGTATATATATAAAACAAGGATGGGACCCAAGTCTAAATATTATATTTACTTATATTTCACATGTATATTTTACAAATACCCAAAAGATAATTTTATACCATATTTTTACCATGACTATGTTTTGTCTATAATCCATTAGATGAGGTCAGATAGAGAATTTTCTACTGGTGGTATCTAGTCAAGAATCAATGTTTAGATTTTGGAACAGTATAGATTTAAGATTAGGAATGCTCAGTCTGTACAAACATACAATGGAATATATTAATCAGTAAATATTGATTTGGAGAATAGTTAGCAAATTTGGTAAGTGAATAAGGAATTTAAAATGGAATTATGTCATTTGGGGGGAAAATGTTTAAATACAAAATTGAAAGATTTCTCAATAATATGGGTGGAGGGAGTATGATTTAAAGTATGAATTAACCAAAGAAAGGAAGAAAGATTAAAACATTAAATATGTACCTATGGAAAAATACTCATACTCTACCAGATGAAAAATTGCTTTAAAATAATACATATATAATGAATGCTATTTACTAAAAAAATGTTAAACTAGCAAAAATAAAATTTTGGTGTATATATATTCAGTGCAAAGTTTCCTTTTTTTCAAATAAGTTCTATATTTTGTATGCTATTTGAAGATGATTTTTAATTCAAAAAGTTGTAGTCATATGAACATTTTTCAAGCTAGTTGAAGATTTATATTTGTGTGATAAGATTATGGTTACATTGATTTTTTTTTTCCTCACAACTTTCTAGGGTTTTTTTTTCAACAATGAATATTCATCTTGTAATCAGTCATTATCTTAAGACTGCATCCTTATTTAGGAAATGAAGCACAGTTTCATAAGACAGAAACAATATAATTCTCTGTTCACTGAGCAGAATTTTAAAATTGAACCAGATCTTTAAAATCAAGTAGTTCAAACCTTCATTTATTTATAATTAAGTCCAGTGTAAAAGAGATTGTATAATAAGTTAAATTCGGCAATTCCTCAGGTTAGCTACATGAAGATAGTTCTAGGAGGACTCAGAATGGAGTCAAATGGGTCCCAAAAGCATTTCAGCTAGACCTGACCAGCACAGCAGAATGTATGCCATGTGGGTCACAGGAAGCCTCAAGGAGGCTGCCAAAGCCAGGCATTCAGAATTCAAAGGTGTTTCATAACAGAAAGGGAGGACGACCAGTGTGTGCAGGGCATCCAGGAATTGATTAAATCTCATGCAAGGACATGGACTATGAGGTAGAAATATGCTAAGCTCTTTAAAGAAGGATATGAGAGTTATTCTTTCCTGCATTCCATTCATGCCTTTGGATTTCAAAATCATTCTTATACATGAATAATTTCTGTTTCTCACCTCCCCACTGCAAAAGAATCAGGTGAGGTGTCTAGAAATGTTAATAATGCTGTAGGTTTCCTTGGGGAATATATTTTAAAAAGTAGACTCCTTTCAAAAGCGTATAAACTTTTATAAGAGTCCCACAGGAGAAGCCACCCAAATCAGGAGTCAGGATGCCTGGATTCCATCCCTGGATTCCATGCCATCTGAATCCCATCTGAATATTTTTGGAAGGGAATTTTTCCTCAGCTTCCCCATTTATAAAATAAAAAACTATATGTATTACTCTTCGATCTTTGTCCCAGTAAAACCTATAGTTATATGACATTTATATAAATCATGAATAGATTGTCTTAGTCATACTATTTATATTTCCCCAAGAAGAAAGTCAATAAAATCATAAATCCTATTATTACAGAAGAAGGGGTGGAGCTAGAGGAAATAGGAAATGGAAATAGAATGAAAAGGAAAACAACTGTTTGGGGATATTTGTGTGCCTACTAATAGAGCTAAAGCGTAAGATACAATCATGTATTAAACATTTAGCATGGTAAGACAGACATACATATACAAATCTTAAAACCATGCTACATTACTATAAACTTGATTAAATATACTTTTCAAAAGTGAGATCAATATTGGTTAGGTTTACTTCCTCAAAGAAGCTAGTAAGTGGAGGCTATATTTATCTAAATTGTTTCATTGACAATCTCACAACTGTATCTTACCCAACTTTTACAATACTTTATCTATTCATTTCTTTTAACAGCTTTTTCAAAAGAAGATTTTTCTTTAAAAAGAAAAAAGAATAGCTAGTCAGATAAAAGAGCAATTCTCTACATGTTATGCCACTCAAGTTCCCAATTGCTATACAGCTGATGTATCATTGATGTGATTCTTTGAAAAGCACTATGATTGTAATAGTCAAAATGTTAAAGGCATCAAATTAGGATTTCACTTTGGAATGGGGTCATCTCTTACACTCAGCCACATTCTTTGAATAATTTAAAGGTTGCTGAAACTTCTTTGATGGAGCCTGCCTTGAACAGAGACTTGACCCTCAGAGTGCCAGGTACAGCCCCAGCAGTGTCAGTAAGCACTTCTACTATCTGAGCAAGTCACCAAAATGTCAAGTCAGGGTTTTCTCTGAAATGCACCAAACACAGGTCTTCCCACAGTCCCTAAGTGGTTCCTCATTGTATCCTCAAGCCTGAGCTCTCCTCACAGCCCTAATTGGTGTTAAAGATTGAGATTAGGATAGATAGTAAAATGGCTAGGTACTCAGGACAGTGTGCCCCATTCAACCACACCTAGAAGCTAACTGATAGAGAGAGGTTAGGCAAGCTCAGGGCCTTCAAATGCAAAAAACCTTGAGGCTCATCTGTGGGAGCAAGTCCTTTGTCCCAGAGATGGGACAACTGAAAGTGGGAATGAACACAGATTGGAACTAGGAAAGATTTGCTATCTGTTTTACATGGATTTTAACCAATGATGTTGGTGCTTTTCTCAATGCCTGCTTTACGTAAATCTTAATTAATCCTCACACCCAAAATCAATATAAAGCCCAGCCTAGCATACTAAGACAGTATCCTGCTTCCAGGTACCCCTCTGCATTATGGAGTCTCTACTCTCCTTCTTTAAATAAATCCTCCTTCTTTTACTCTTCCCTTCTGTAGTTGTCCATGGATTTTATTCATCAAATTCATGAGATAAGAACCCAGAAGACTAGAGCCAAATTACCAGAGTATTCTACAATGCACCGCACAATAGTAGTGGGGAAAAACCTAGCTCTTAACTGGGTAGCTGCTAACACTATTTCAGCTGCAGAGATCTGCAGCCAGCTCAAATTCCAAGTTTTAATGGGGAATGGCTGCAAACACTAAAATAGGGCTATTTTGGCAGCAGAAACCTGCAGTCAGCTCAAACTCCATTCACAGTAGAAGCAGAAAATCCGGCCTTATTCCAAAATCCCTCCAACATTCGGGAGATGGTGTTAGGGGGTACACCTTCTGTACCCTAATCATGATCTCAGCCTTGACCCTGTCTTTGGTCCCTGCACTGACCATATCTGAGAGGCAGGGTACACAGCAAACAGGCACAGGATTTGGGTGTCAGACATTGCCTGTTTGAAGACTGACTGTCCATTTGGGAACCGATGATTATACAGGTAGAAGCCCTTTAGGTGACATCTGGAACATAGTGAGGGTCAATGAACACAGCTAAAAGAGAAGAAAAATCCCTTTGCTGCCACGGCATATCTTGAACCTAAGCCCTATGTCCCTCTCCGTTGCTATTCCCATCACCTTTCACATATCTGCCATCTTCACTGGTGACGGGGTCCTTGAAACAGGGAAGAGTGGGGCTTAGTGCATTCTATCTTCAGCTTCAAGTACATTCTCAAGCAGCCCAAATGAGGTGGTCAAGAGGGACTGATGAATGAGTGAAAGGACGGATATTGACCAAGAATTGAATTCAGTTCTTTATCTATCACATGATTAAGCACAGGCTTTCCTTTCTCCTAGGTCCATTCTTCTTCTACTCAGAAAACTTTATACCACCTATGCACTTCTTCCAGTTCCTTTAACCTCTTTATTCTACTCTCAGCTTTGACAATTCCAATTATGCATGGAGTACATGCATAATATATAATACTATGTGATAAAAGAAAAACCTCATATATACAGTATACAATGATAGCCTTTGTTCCTATAACATATTTGCTAAATTTACTTAGGTTGGTATATGTAGATTTAGTTTTTCACTTTGAAGATTATGGGTTAGTATTTTGAATACAGAAGAGCAAGTAGGATTGACTGAGCCCTGAAGAACTCCATGTGAAGATTAGATTGAAGAAGTTTTCAAGTCACCAACAGTGACTCCATTTCAATCATTTTCAGAGTGCAAACAACAAAGTTAAAGTAACTGACAAATCAAAGTCACACATCTGTACTATAATTTTTAAGAGACATAAATACAGTCCCTTCTCACAATATTCTAAGACATCTCTCTATTTACTCGGAGATGATATTCAAGGAGCTAGGGCAAAAGGATGGAGCACCCCTAATTCAAAATCCAAAATCTGAGGTGCTCCAAGATCCAAAACTTTTTGTGCACCAACATGATACTACCTAAGGAAAATGCCACATCAAGAAACTTTGCTTCATGAATAAAATTATCTAAAATATTGTATAAAATTACTTTTGGCTTATGTGCATAACATGTTTCAAAACATAAATGAATTTCAGGTTTAGACATGGGTTCATACCCAAGATATCTTATTATGTATATGCAAATACCCAAAACTTGAAATCTGAAACACTCCAGTCCCAAGTATTTTGAAGAAGTGGTATTTAAACAGTGGCCAGCTCAGCTCAAATGGTGGCCAGCTCAGCTCTCCTTGACTCCAGTAAAGAAGAGAGTTCAGAAGAGATGAAGAAGCTCTCAACAACACACTCTTATCTTAGCTTCCCACAGATAGAAATGTCAGAGAAAGTTGCCTGGGACTTGTCCCATCTGAATTATCCAAGTTGCCCCATCATTACTTTTGAGGCAATGACTACACTTGAGATGAGTGAAGCTCATCCTGCCAAATATTTCACATGAAAATGATATTCCAATTCAAGAAATAAAAACTAGAACTATTCATCACCAACATTAGGAGCTTTCTTTGGCAGCTCCAATCTGCATGGACGCAAGAATTACAGCTTCACACATGCTCCCGACTTCCCACTGCCCCTGATATAAGTTGCTACTTCCTGGCACCTGCCACCAGCATTTATCCCGCCCAAGTCATTTTCAATTTCATTTTATTTTGGCAGACTCTTTTCTACAGAGCACCCTGCCATTGGCTCTCTGCTGATTTCAGCTAAGGTGGAAAACAAACTTTCTTTGGCATGTGTAATTGGCAGCAGCATGTTCCCTCCCCACCTTGTTTTATAGGGACGGTGGTTTTTTCTAAGTTCAAGGAAATGTTGGAAAAGAAGAAAAGACAGCACTCTGGTTTGAACACCCTGGTGAAGCCTAGGAGACACACACGGAATTTGGAATAGCTCTTTGAAGAGACCGAGAATTGCGGCAGCTCCGTGTAGGATGGGCTGCACAAACAGGATTGTCTTCAAAAGCAAAGGAGAGGTTTCAGACCCTTCAAATTAATCACTGCCAAAACTGCTTTCCATCAGAAGTAGTAGTAATTAGGAAGGAAATTCAGAGGATTAAATTGTGGGAGAAAAAGAACAGGAGAAGAATTTTATGTAAAGTGGCACTGACAAGCCGTAGAGCTGAAAATTTAAATCTAAATGCAATCTCAGATCTCACATGAGGGGATAAAGCTTCATTAAAAAAAAAAAAAAGCCATGGCTATGACATAGAGAAAAAATAACCATGCTTTCAAGGTTCCCAGTATTATATGAATTTGTGATCTTTCACCTGAACTTTAAGCTTAAAAAGAATCAAATAGGGTGTGTGTGTGTGTTTTATTACAGAAACCACACACCACCTAAATCATAGGGATTTGAGGTGCTTGTTAAAAAGTATAAATGCTCATATCTTTAGAATCAAAAATATGGAAGTTATGTCTAAGAACATGCTGTTTTAATAAGTACTCAGGTGGTTTTAAAATCTTCTTGGAAAAGGACCCTTCTCTTAACATTATGTCATGAACATCATGGAGAAGGTCCAGCAGTGTGGCTGGCACTGTGAAGCTGTTCATCCTACAGCTGGAACAGAGCATGTGCTGAGCTCTGCCAAAGGCCAGAGATATTCCCTGACCCATGCATAGCAGAAGCCCTAAAAAAAAAAAAAAAAAGGGAAAGCGAGGTGAGGCTCATGGTCACCTCTCACCTTCACACACACTCATTCATCTGATCAGTTAGGTAAGAAACATATATTCTATCTCTACCAGGAAAAGTCTGTTTTAAGTTCTAGGAATATAGCAATAAATAGGATTACTCCAGGCCCTGTTTTCTTGGGCTTCCATTCTTTGGATGGGAGATAATGTGAAGCAAGTACAATTAACTTACTTACATGCAACCTATCACAGGTGATGTGAAGGATGAGTGGACGGACATGGGCATTTATAGAAGTGACCTGACCTCATCTGCTAAGTTGGAGAAGACTTTGCACAACTGACAAGTAATTTATACACTGAAGAATTAGCAGGTATTAGCTAGGGGGAAAGGAGAGAGACTTTGGGGCAAGCATAAGAGCAATTGTGAAGACTCCGGGGATAAGACTGAGCCCAATCTGTCCAATGAGTAGAAGGACAAGTGGAAGTGAATGGTAAAGTAGGAATCCTGGCCATGGATTTTTATCTTAAGAGTTTATGGGCAGCATCTGAATCCAGGAAGGTGGAAAATCATCAGATTTTTTGAGAGAATAATATAATCAAATACTTAATTTTAAAGAAATCTCTAACTGTAGTAGAGGGAACACATTAATGGAATTTAGAGATGACCGTATTTGAAGAACAAGAGTAAACAGTTCATGAACAACCCTGGCATTCTTGCTTATAAACTAAGTAGAGAATGACAATATTCTCTAACACCAAGAACAACGAAGGAGGAAGAAAAGGCGTACGAGTGCAAAGTATGAGTTGAACACACTGAAATAGAGGTGCTAGGAGGTGTCAAAATGGGGAGGCTAAGAGACAGTCACAGCCAAGACAAGTGATCTGAGCTGACTCTAGACATTGAGTGGCAGGGGCACAGGGATAAGGAAGCCTCGCCTGAGACAAAATGGTTTGTGGGAAGAATACAGAGTAATGAAAGAAGATGTCTAGGACTGGCTGAGAACTGGGGAACTCATGAAGGTGAGGATGTAGAACATGAGCCAAGGAATACTCAGAGGTAAACTAAAGTGGGTGTCTTCGATCCCAAGGACAGTTTTGCCCTAGAGGAGGGAGTAGGCAATTGCTCAGAGGGTACGGTGATAACCTCTGAGGTTAATGTCATGCTGGACACCAGTGAGAGTAGACCAGGCCTTCAAAATGTAATGGTGGGTAGGAGAAAAACACACACCTGGTTGGACTAAGACACCTGCAGGGGATGAGAACACAGAGTCAGAGCTTGCCTTGACAACTCTTGAGAAAGAAGCTTGGCTGTAAAGGGGAGGGGAGGTCAGGAAGTACCAGCAGGGAAGTGGCACCAAGGGGAAGTTTGGTTTTTCTGCTGCTTTGTTTTTCTAAAAGGAAGAGCCAGGAGGATAATTTAAATCTTAATGGGAAAGATCCAGGAGATGGGGAAAAGTTTGAAACTACAGAGCAAAGAGTTCTTCCTCAGAAGGTGGGAAGAGGAATCACTGTTCCAGAGGAATTATCTCTCCTGGGAAGAGGAACCTACTCTCTCCTAAAACAGGTAAGAAAAGAGGAAGCAAAAGAGGGGTAGGGCAGGAAGTTGATTTAGGTTTTCAACCACTTTCTCATATTTTCTTGATGAAGTAGGAAATAAAGGCAGCATGAGAAGTAAGGGAGAGAGGTGTGAGAAGAGAGGATGGAACTGACCCGGCAGGTTGTAGGGAGAGTTGACCAGGAGGACGGTGGGATTTATGGGCTGCAATGGGAGTCATGCTACTGAGAATCTCCTAAACAGCCTGCAAGCCCTAGATCATAAAAATATTGAGTCTACAGGAAGAGAATGAAAACCGTGGAATAAACAACAAAAACCTGCATGGTCACAAACTAAGTATGGAAGGAATAAGAAGGAAGTATAAATAACTGACCAGGAGGGCTGAGAAAGGTAACTAGAGGAGGTCACTTTTGAACAGAGGCCAGAATAATGCTGTGAAGTGGACCAGTACCTGTGGGAAAGGGCAGCTTTTATTCTGGTTCAAGTAGAATGGCATAAACATCCAGGATGCTACAGTCAAGCCGCTGGAGCTTAGAATCAACCAGTCAACCCTCCCACATGGTACATGTGTGAGTTCCATGGGGAAAGGACTTGCCTAGGTGTATTAGTCTGCACAGGCTGCATAACAAAGTCCTACAGACTGCAAAGTTCAAACAACAGACATTTACTGTCTATTCTGGAGGTTGGAAGTCCACGGTCAAGATGTTGGTAGACTTTTGTTCTTGAAATGGAGATGACCATGTTCTCTGTACATCTTCACATTGGTGTCCCTTTGTATATGTCTGTGCCTCAATCTCCTCTCTTATGAGGACACCAGTAATGTTGGATTAGGACCCACTCTAATGACCTCACTTGACCTTAATTACCTCTTTAAAAATTCTGTCTCCAAAAGGCAGTCTTATGTTGAGGTACTGGGGAACGTCACCATATGAATTTGGAGAAACAGTATGACTGTCTGTCATACTGTTGCACTCTTAGAAACCAGTGTAAAGAGAGAATAGTGACAGAATTTATTATACTAAATAGAATTTTCCTTCTCTTACAACAAGCTAGTGGATCTCAAAGTGTGGGACACAGACCAACAGCTCACCTAGGAGCTTGTGGGAAATGCAAGTTCTCATGTCCCATCTTAGGCCTACCGAGTCTGATGATTGAGAAGGGCAGCTTAGCAATGTGTGTAAGCAAACTCTCCAGGTCATTGTTCTGATGAAAGAAACTATTCCTTTTCTAGAAGCCAACTAGTTAATCCAGTTATCTTTGTATATTTTAAATATTATAATAAGCTTTAGTTATTAGGAAAGTCTTTTCAAAAAAGAATAAAAGCTCTCTAGAGACTGACATGGCAGTTTTTAAAGAATGAATAGGAATTTCACATTGGAAACACTGAGGATATGGGCAAGTTGGATCACTTTAAACCTCAGTCTCATTCGAATAGAGAGCAATGCTTATTTCAAAATTGGCTATGAGGATGAAGTGAGAAAATGGAAAGCATGTGTGGCACCCACCATGGTGTCCAATACACTTGGGAGCTTATAAATAGTGTCTTTGTCCAGGAAGAAGTGACTTGCACACCCTGAGCATAGGCACAAGGACAAATGTGAAGTCCCAGGCATCAGACTCCATAACTCATTTCTATGGAGCTACTAGGGTCCCTATGATTTAAAAAGTATATATTTTATATTTGTTTAGTGTTCATCAATCTTTCAGAGAAGTAAGCAGTGAGTTATTTGAAAGCTAGTCCTTAGAAGATGTATGGCCTGTGCAGAGGGAAGGGGCACCCACAGGCAGGTGTGCCAGGAGTAGGAATCAATATCAGAAGAGTAATCTTCAGGGGCACCAACAGGAACAGGAAGCCTTTTGTTATATTTTTTAATAGAAATTGGATTTATCATGTGTAAAACACCAAGAAAGGAAAAAGGAGCTAAATCACTTCATTTAGAAGACATAAATACACAATCTCACTAGTATCTTGATCTAACATTTTTGATAAGTCATATCTACTAAGGAATTTAAATTGGGGTTAGGCAGAGTCCTCATGTTGAGTATTATATGAGCATTTTACAGAATATGGTAAAGTTAGCTATGCAGGTAATCTCATACCAAATTTGTTTTAATATCCCCTGCCCTCACTTCTTATTTATCAATGAAATGCCTGGATTTTTAAATGATATTCTAGTTCTGAAATTTGTAATTTGAATGATAAAGTGACATTTCTAAATCATTTAAAAAGGTATTGGAAAATATTGTAAATCCTCTTTTCCACAGATTCATTCTTAAGTTCTAAACACCACTCTTCTCCACATAGCATTAGTAAAAATTAATTGTACATGGTTTATTTCTAATATATTTCATGAATTTCTCTTAATGTTGTCCAAATTCAGAACATGAAATTATCATTTTTAAAAACATACATATAGCCATAAGAAAGAGGATATATTTAGGCAATACATTTTCAATGTAAATTATCCTAAATTCTCCTGATGACAAAATATTTGTAAGAACTTATCACTTCCTTTAACTTTATTCTGATATATGAAAATCATTAACTAATGTACCTTAAAAGAAATGCTCAGCAACTAAATATGTAGGCAAAATACTAAGACTTGAAAAGAAATAACATCTATGTCCAGTTAAAGAAAAAAGTTTTACATAAAATGTAGAACATAGAGACAAATTATGATGTATACATTGGAATATTACTACATCAAAATTACAAAAGGAATAACATGGATGGATCATAGAGACAAAATATATAGAAATAAAAATCCTGTACATATCATTTACACAAGGTTCAAAAACAGGCACCATTACTCTCAAGTGGTAGAATAACCTTCACAGGAGGGGTTTGACTTGGAGGGGACAGGAGGGGCCTGCTGAGGCACAGGAATTGTCCTACCCAATCTGGGTGGTTGTTACACAGATGTGTACCATCTAATTATATAATTAAGAAAGGTCATCTACTATAAGATGTTTCCAGCTTATGTAAAAAAAAAAAAATACTTCTGAACAAACCTATAGTTCATGGGGAGGGGAAATGAGTGGAAAACATTACAAAAGAAGAATTTTCAATGGCTAATGAACATGAAGAGGGCTCCAGTTAAGGAAATTCAGGCTAGCTTGCTATAATAGGGTTTGGGTGAGCTCAAATCTAAAATGACAGGCTATGACTCAGGCCCCTGTCCAATCCCCTCCCTTTGAGCATAAGACCGGGGATATATGATGGCTCTTCCTCCCATGATTAATCATTGCATAGCAAATGTGATGAGAATGTGCAGGTATAATTAAGGTCCCTAATTTGTTGCCTTCAAAGTAATTAAAACAGAGACTCTCTTGCTCACTTTGAGGAAGAAACTGCCAGTTTTCAGAGAGATGTGTAGTTAAGATCTGAACATTTCTTCTAGGAACTAAGAGCAACTCCAAGTGGCATCAGGCCAAAACCTGAGTGAGGACTTCAATCCCATAACCCCAAGGAGCTGAATTCTCCCAATAACCTAAATGAGCTTGGGCACCTTGAACTCTGGATAGCACCATCTGAAAAGCACCTTTATTTCAGCCCTGTGAGGTCCTTAGCAGAGAATCCAGTTGTGTGTGCTCAGACTTCTGAGGGAAAGAAACTGGAAGGCAATAAATGAGTATGGATTTAATCTGCTAAGGTGATGATAGTTTGTTAACAGGAATAGAAAACTAATTTAGATCTTGGTAAGTAGAAATGAATAACTGCCATTAAAAATACTTAAAAATGCACAGAAGATCTGAAATCAGGGAGTGAGGTATGGATGGAAGAATTTTGAAGAGCGTGATAAAGAAAATCTAAATTTCCCTGGAAAAACTATAATAGAAAAATGAACTTTAAAGATGCTGCTCATGAGGTCTCAGGAGGAAATGGGAACATGTTACCTGAAACTGGAGGAAGGATGTACTTGTACTCAGTGTTAGAAAACTTAGTACAATGTTTCCTTGCAGTTATGTGGAAAGCAGGATTTTTTCAGCAATAAATTTGGATATTTAGCTAAGGAGATTTCTAAACCAAGGATTGAAGGTGCTATATGGTTTCTTCTTGATGCTTATAGTAAAATGGGAGAAGAGAAAAAGAGGGAGAAGAAATATTAATAAAAACAAAACAAAAAGAAGTGATGAATATTATTTTAAAATTCTCATCCTCAGCAGGTTAGAAAGATGATGAAGTGAAGAAAAGCAACTGGGAGCACTATAGTATCGATGTTCAATGTGCCCTGTATTCCCATGTTTTAAAGGCTTGGTCCTCAGTGTGGTGCCACTGGGAGGTAATACAAACTTTAGAAGGTGTGACTTAGTGGGAGGTCCTTAGCTCACTAGGGGTATGATAACAAAGGGGACTGAGGGATCCCACAGCCACTTTTCTTCCTCTCTTGCTTCCTTGCTAGTGACATAAGTAAATTTATTATGCCACATGTTCCTTCTATGATCTGCTGC
The DNA here is from genome assembly GCA_004027875.1 of Aplodontia rufa. NCBI lineage: Eukaryota > Metazoa > Chordata > Mammalia > Rodentia > Aplodontiidae > Aplodontia > Aplodontia rufa. Next base: position 33,216 of record PVKS010005376.1, on the reverse strand, counting down.
TTCACCACAAGTCCAAAGCAATGGGATCAAATACAAACTGGAACTTCCACAACAGTGAACCAAAATGAGCCCTTTCTCTTTATAAGTTAGTTATCTGAGGTTTTTGTTATAGTAATGGGAAACTTACTAACACAAATAACATGAAATAGAAAAAGGGAAAATGTACAATCTTTTACTACAATTTCCAAATATTCAAAAGATCAGAGTATTCAGGGAAAAAAAGTCCTTTAAAAACTATTAAGAGGGTAGAGTGATATAATAAAACCCACAGATTATGAGCTCTAGTTTCTCATTCCTCAATGAAGACATCAAATAAACAAATTAAAGACTGACCAACATAATTTTAGAAGAACTATGGAAATTACGCAAAGATTTACAGTAACCAAGCAAAGTCCTATTCCACCAGACTCCCAACCCCCTGCCCAAAAAAGAAAAGAAAACCATATTCAAAATGGCAGGAAATTTTAATTTTCATTTGATGTTGCCCCAACCAATCCCCATATTGGTGGCTTTATGAGAAGATAGCCCAATGCCCAATTCTTGAAATCCCCCTTTGGGACAGAGGAGTAGAATAGAAATTATTTTCAAAATTCTGGACTAACTAATGACTACGTCGGGAATGATAGCAGCCTTGCTGGATTCAGAGTTCATACAGAAAGGAAGCATGGCTAGGTTTCCACACAGGAATGGCAACGAGACTCAGGGTTCACATAGGAAGGGCAGCATTATTGGGACCTGAGACTGAAAGCCACAGAAGGCATTGGTGGACACCACAGGACAGGAAAACTAAAGGAGGAATATACACTTATAGGTGCCTGGAGCAAGAAAATGCTGGTAAGAAGCAGCATTAGAACATCTATGGCCATCAAAGGAAACTGAGGTTAAGACTGTGAGAAGCTAAAGCATTTAAAACTGGTCAAGGAAAATCAGGAGAAAGAAAAAGCACATACCTGCGGAGCTCCAAACAGAACTCATGCCTAAAGAACAAGGAATACTGTAAGCCTCAACTCAGGGAGATATCAAGATTCAGGGGACTATTAATTGACAAACATCTTTCACACCAGTCAGCAAAGATGAGGAGGAGTGGCTGTTTTATCAAATGCCCAATTTTCCTTTTCTTTTTTTTTTTATGGGTTCAGCATCATCTACGTAATGAAGGGATTTGCTAGTTTACATTTATACATGCATACATATTGACAGATTTGCTTAAACCTGATCCTTTTCCAGAATCTCCTCACTTCCCCGACTCCTCAATCTCATGACTGCTCTGTAGCTCTCCCAGCTTACAGATATAAATGGCCACATATATGTAATTTAAATATTGAAATTACTAGATTTATATGCCTGCCTGGGTGCCTTTGGGATTCTCATGGGAGTCAACTGCATTCTACAGTACTGAACACCCTCTTTTTCCCTGAATGTCCCCCTTCTTCTCCTAATCACTTCATAGCTATAATCCCCACAGCATATGTGTTACTTCAGATTTGGTGGGACTGTTAAATAAACTTGATTAACTTTTGATCTGTTTTAGGTTTTATTCTAGCGTCCACATAAGATAAAACATTCAACCCTTATGTCTCTGGGTTTGGCTTGTTTCACTCAGTGTGACTTTTTCCATTTCCATCCATTTACCTACAATAGCCACGATTTCATTCTTTCTAATAGCTGAATAGAACTCCATTGTATGTATGTATGTGTGTCTGTGTCTGTGTGTCTGTGTGTATATATATATACTCACAGATTTTGGAACCATTCATCCAGTGAAGGGCATCTAGATTGTTTCCATAGTTTTGCTATTGTAAATTGAGCTGCTATAAACACCGATGTAGCTGTATCACTGTAATAAGCTGATTCTAGCTCTTCTGGGAAAATGCCCAGGAATAGGATAGCTGGGTTGAAAGGTGGTTCTATACCTAATTGTATGAGGAGTCTCCACACTGCCTTCCAGAGTGGCTATACCAGTTTGCAGTCAAATGAACAGTGTGTCAGTTTTCCTTTCTCCCTACAACCCCTCCAACATCTCTTATTGTTCATATTCTTCATTTTTGCCATTCTGACTAGAGTGAGGTGGACTCTTAACGCAGTTTTGATTTGCATTTCTCTGATTGCAAGTGATGAAGAACACATTCTCATATATCTTTTGGCTTTTTAAAATTCCTCTGTTGAGAAGTTTCTGTTTAGTTCCATAGCTCATTACAGTGTTTGTGTTTTTGGTGTCAAGTTTGTTGGAGTTCATTGTATATTCTGGATATTAGCCCCCTGTTAGAGAGGTAGCAGGCCATGATTTTCTCCTATTCTATAGGTTCTCTTTTGACACTCTTGACTAATTCCTTAGCTGTGCAGATGATTTTCAGTTTAATGGCATCCCACTCATTAATTCTTGATTTTAATTCTTGTGCTATGGGAGTCTTGTTGAGGTAGAAGTAGCCTACACAAATGTGGTAGAGTGTTAATCCTATCTTATATTCTAATAATTGTATGGTTGCTGATGTAATTCCTGGTTCTTTGATCCATTTTGATTTGATTTTTGTGCAGAGTGAGAGATAATGATGTAATTTCAATTGTCCAATTTCTCCAACATCATTTGTTGAAGAAACTGTCTTTCCTCCAAGCTATATTTTTCACCCCATTGTACAATAATAGATGGCTAAAGACTTATGTGTTAGTCTTTGTTTTCTATTTTACTCCATTGGTCTTCCTTCCAATTATGATACTAATTCCATGCTGTTTTTGTTACTACAACTCTATAGTATAATTTCAGGCCAGGTATTGTGATCTTGTAATCCCTCCTATCTCAGTTTTTTGTTTGTACTATAGCATTCAAAGAAATCAGGAAAACAATATACAGACCAAATAAGAACCAGATAAAGAGATAACATTATTTTAATTTATATTAAAAGGCCAAAGAAAAATTCTGGAAATGAAAATATAACTGAAATGAGAAAAATCACTAGAGAAGTTCAAGAGTACCTTTGAATAGACAGAAGAAATAATCAATGAACTTGAGGACAGTCTATTGAAATAATTGGGTCTGAGGAATAAAATGATAAAAAAAAAGAATAGAAAGGGTCCCAGGGACTTATGGATAATATCAAGTGGTCCAATATGTTCAATTTGAAATTTGTAGAGGGAGAAGAGAGAGAAAAAGAAATGCAGAAAAATTTCCAAATTTGAGGTTGCAAGGATATTCTAGTACATGGAGCTTAATGAACTCCAAGCAGTATCAACCTAAAGATCTAGGTCAAGATACACTATAAACAAACTATCAAAGTCAAAGGCAAACAGGCAATCCTGAAAGGATCAAGAGAAAAAAGATTCATCCCATACTAAGAATGATTAGAGCAGATTTCTTAGGAAAAAAACTTGCACACCAGGGGGCAAGGGATAATTATTCAAAATGATGGAAAAAAACCCCAAACTCTCAACTAATGTTTTATATCTGACATAAATTTCTTTGAAAATGAAGGAGAAATTAGACAGACATTCACACAAAAAAGTGAAGGAAATATATTATTAATGGAAGTGCCCCCCCAAAAATGCTAATGGGAGCCCTTGAAGCTAAAGTGATAGCAATGTCTCAGGAACACCTTAGACGGCAAGTTCCATGGTGAGCACAAACACATGGACAAACACAAAATCATAAATTCTATAATTTTGTTTTCCACGTTTTATTTTCCATAGGATTTAAAAGTCAAAATTATAGAAACTATATCTATGTTAATTAACGCAAATATATAAAATAACTTATATAATACTTATATAATTTACATAAAATATATATGATTTTTAACACTAAAAATTTATGTCGATGGCACAGAGCTGAAAATAGTTTTTTATGTGACTGAAGTTAACATTAAGATAGAGCATCATAACTTTAGAATATTATATCTAATCCCCTTGCTAAACACAAATAAAACATTTATAAAATACACATAAGAACAAATGAGAACAGAATCAAAATATGTCACTATGAAAACAAACGCAGAGGGGCTGGAGTGGTGGCTCAGTGGTTAGAGTGCTTGCCTGCATGAAGACCTGGGTTCGAGCCACAGCAATACAAACAGAACTAAGTGTTGGAGAAACAAAGGCCAGATGAAAAAATTAAACAAAATTGATTTTATCTTTCTTTCTACCTCTCTCTCTTTAAAAAACAAACAAACACAGACAAGTAATGTATGAAAAGAGGAATAAAATGCCTAAAGCATACAGGAAACAAATGGCAAAACATAAAATAAGTGCTACTCTATCAGGAATTTGCTGAAATGTAAATAGATAAATCTCTCTAATCAAAAGGCATAGATTGGCACCACTGATTTAAAAAAAATCAGGATTCAACTATATTACTGTCTTCATGAAAATAACAACCAACACTATACTAAATCACACCAAACAGAATAAGTAGAAAGAAATTGCAAGATAAAAAGAAGGATGTTGAGGTGAATCTTTTATTGGAAAAACTAATGCACCAAGAAGATATAACAAATATAAACACTCAGAAACCAAACATCAGAGCTCCCAAACATACAAAACAAACACAAAGAGAAATGAAGGTAAAAATAGGCAGCTCTACATGAATAGTAGGAAGCTTCAATACCTGTCTTCAATATGGAGAGGACTACCCAGCAGAAGACCAAGACAGACACAGAGAACTAAACAGCACTATAAGGCAAGCAAACATAATAGACACAAGTAAGTTGCTCCTATTTGCTGAAATTGATAGCAGCATACGTCTTCAACTGTACAATAACAAAAATAAGCAGAACCCAAACCCCATTCAAAAATGAGCAAATTATTTAACTAGGCATTTCTTCAAGTTTTATTAACACCAATAAGCACACAAAAATATGATCAACATTTTAGTAGTGTTGGTGAGCACATGGAGAAATTAGAATCCTCATACTGCTGGTGTAGACACCCTAGATAACAATCTGGCATTTCTCAAGTGGTTAAAACTATGACTAAGCACTTGCACTCCTAGATGTACATATAAAACATAGCTCCACAAAAACGTTGTACATAAATCCTCACAATAGCATATACCTAATAGCAAAAATTTGGAAACAACCCAAACATCCATCAACTGCTGAATGGACAGACAAAATGTTGTATATACAAATAAGAGACCATGATTTGGCAATTAAAAGAAGCGAAATATGGATTGACACATGCTACAATGTAAATAAATCTTGAAAAAATTATGCTGAGTGAAAAAAGCAAGTCCCAAAGGACACATATGATTTACCAAAATAGGTAAATCTATAGAAATTTGAAGGTTGAGGTTTCCTAAGGCTGGAGGTGACAGGCACGCTGCACACTGATGGCCAGGTGACATGGGGGTTCTTTTTACAGTAATAAAAAAAGTTCTAAGATTGATTGTGGTTATGTATGCTTAAATGTAAAGGTTGCTGAACTGTACACTTTAAATGAATAAACTGTGGGGTACGTGAAGTACACCTCAACAAAGCTGTTAAAAAGAAACAAAAAAGATATGCTTGACATAATAATTGAGAAAAATGAAAATTAAAACCATAATAGAAACCATTAAACTCCTATTTTAATTAATAAAATGTATATTTTTAAAACCTGATAATACCGAGAACTAGAGAGGAAAAACAGTAATTATATTACTCACACAATGATGGTGAAAATGCACTAAATATCTACTAAAAATTGTTAGGTTGATTCCAGGCAGCTGGGGGCAGACCATCAGGCAGATCATGCCCTCAGGTGTCTGGATGGGGCAGGGCATCAGGTAGCCTGTGCCAAAGAACAACCAATCAGCTGCTGGCAGATAAAAGCCAATGGCAACTTGCAATGGCCAGATGATCCATGGAGTCATCAGCCAATCCCGAGGGATGAGATCCCCAAACTTTCCCTGCCCACCCCAGTCTATAAAGTCGCTGCCCATTTCTCAAGGGGCCACGTGCCACTTCCCCTGCCCCGCCCTCACTCTGATGGTGCAGGTGAATCTGGCCCTAGAGCCGTGGATCTCAATAAAAAGGTTTGCTCAGCTGTTTTAGGCCTGCCTCCTTTTCAATGATTTGTGCCTGAACATTTGGTGCTTAACACTCGCATTTTCTGATTTTTTACAAAAATATTATGATGGATTTAATTCCAGTGATTTTTCATGGATCTGTATCCTTGATGTCTGATGTCTTTAAAGGGAGGGTCTAAGACATAACCGTCCAGTCCCTCTATCCCAGACCTATCCTCTTTGGTGAGGTGTTGCTAATAATTACACCAGGAACTGTACTGAATCAGAATCATAGTCCACACCTCAAAAGCAAGCCTTGATTCTGTCCAGTCATCATTAAGGCCTGTACAAGGAAGTCTGCATACAAAATCTAGAACCAGTTTAGTCACCAATGGACAGTCGCCATGAACGTAAAGCACACATCTGGTGACTTCTCAAGCCACATAAATCCGTTAATTACCATCAAGGCTCCTGCGTAAGATAGGAATGCCATGAACGTAGACTGCATTGGTTAATTTGTTATGAAGGTCAAGCAAGATGAACGGTGTTCATTATTCTAACTGCATATTCTGTGAAATTTCTGATATGTTAAGTTCTGCAGAAAAGATCCAGTTGCCTCATAAACACACAGTGGTCCCTTTCAAGTAGGACAGAATTCTAAGCTTTCAGTGTTTGACCTGTATTTACTTAAGCCTCGCCTCACTATCCACACCAACTTCCCACTGACTGCAGGTTCTTGTTACTCAAATTTTAAACAAAAGATGGTAAGTAAGTTCAATGGCATTGTTCTTCCAACCAGAATGCAAAACAAAACAAAAAAGAAAACTAAATAAAAGTGTAACATTCTACTTACCATTGACAGAAAGTCCAGCAGGTATCTGGTTGTAAGGCTCTAAGTGGGTCCCTGGAGCAATGTGAGATTTCTTATTGGAATCTTGCAAAAGCATCAAAAAAACCTTTTTGAAAAAACACAAAAAAAGTTGAATATATACTTTTTAATTTTTTATTAGTGCTTTATAGTTGTACATAATGATGGAATTTGTTGCCACATATTCTTATATGCACACAATACAGCAATATAATTTGGTCAAAATCCCCTCTCCCCTGTACCCCTATATCTCTCTCCTCCCATCCCCTGACCCCTTGCCTCTCCTCTGGGTTTTATATTTTTCCACAAATAACCCAAGTACAATGTTATAATTCTTATACTTAAAAAGAACATATTTTATATACATGACTACAGTATATACAGTGACACACTTATAAATGCTTGGAATGCACCTTGTTTTATCTCGGTTCCAACATTTCACCTTCTCCTCCCTTCCTGTCAGTACTTGTTATTCTTTGATATATATTGACAATAGGATTAAACATTTACGTTTTTGTAAAGGCATGCAGTATACCTTATTCAAATATCTTATGCAGTATCTTGCAACTGTGTATCACAAATATTAACAAATTGCATTTTTGTTCTATGGTTCTAATCCATGAATTTATCTACCTTTCCCCCAAGCCTGGGTTTAGCTCCAGCCACCACAAATGAGGGAAAACATTTGGCCCTTGACTCTCTGGGTTTGGCTAACTTCGCTTAGCATAATTTCTTCCATTGCCATCCATTTACCTTCAATGGATGCAATATCATTGTTTCTAATAGCTGAGTAAAACTCCACTGTATGTACATACCAAAGCTTTTGGATCCATTCATCCAGTGAGGGGCATCTGGGTTGGTTCCATAATTTAGCTATTGTAAATTGAACTGCTATGAATATAGATACTGCTGTGTCACTGTAATGTGCTGATTCTAACTCTTCTGGGAAAATACCCAGAAGAGGCATAGCTGGATTGTATGTTGGATCCAACCCTACTTTTTTTTTCAATAATCAATAAGCATTTATTTTCATCATGCATCTGTAGCTTGGCTAGGGGTTGGTTGATCTAGCTGGGCTTAGTGAGGAAAGTTTTTTTGTTTTTGTTTTTGTTTTAAGAAATTTATTTGTTGAACAATCCAATAAGCTTCCAACAAAGTAATATATACATAAATTCTGAAAATTAGATTTACCTCCAAGAGCTTCCCCCTCACCCATTACTCACCCTTATCCCTCCCCCTCCTCCTTCCCAATACATCTCTACGAATGCCTTAGGTTGTATGTCATTATAACTTATTCAGATTTAAAACATGATAATTGACCTCCTTTCTCAAAGGCCAGGGTCTAGCTCCAGCCTCTACACATGAGTGAAGACATCTGACCCTTGGTTCTCTGGGTTATGCTTATTTCACTCAGCAAAATTTCTACCCTAATTTTTTAAGGAGTCTCCACATTGCTTTCCAGAGTTTGTACCAGTTTACAGTTCCACCAAGAAGGTTCTAGTGTTCCTATCTCCCCACAACCCTTCCAGCATTTGTTATTAATTGTATTCTTCAATTTGCCAGTTTGACTGGAGTGAGGTGAAATCTTAAGATAGTTTTGATTTGAATTTCTCTGATTACCAGTGATTTAGAGCACTTTCTCATGTATTCATTGGCTTGCTCAATGTCCTCTGTTGAGAAGCTTCTGTTTAGCTATCTGGACCATTTATTGATTGGATTGTTTGTGTTTTTGTTATTGAGATTTCTGAGTTCTTTGTAAATTTTGGATATTAGTCTCCTGTCAGAGGGGTCAGAGGCCATGATTGTCTCCCATTCTGTAGGATGTCTCTTGACTGTTTTGACTATTTCCTTGGCTTTACAGAAACTTTTTAGTTTAATGGCATCCCACTCACTGATTTTTTATTGTAATTCTTTCACTTTACCAGTCTAGTTGAGGAAGTCATTGCCAACTCCCATATGCATACATTTCATGCTTCTCCCCACATTACACTTCTTTTGCCTCAGTTACCAAACTAGGTTACATCAACAGCATCCACCAAACACACTCCATATTTTATTTAATTGGTACAATTATAAGGCCACCTGGTTCTCAGCAGGCTGGTCAATAGACTACCTGCTGTAGGATGCAAAGAGGAGTGAAACTTGAGCTTGAACCTCAGGTTCCATACATGCTGGCAGAAGCTGATCAATCACAAATAGCAGTAGGCAGAGGAAAGGAGCAAGGGACAGCAGTAATGTGGTGTATCCAATTCAACTCAAATTTGTGACTCACTGTGCCAGCATCTTGGAAATTCATAGGTGCATCAGACAACAAATGTGAAGTACCAATTTAAATAACTCACAGTTTATTTAGGGTAGATGGAATCTCATATATAAAATCTCATGGGCTGATGTGCCATTTCACTATAGCAGACAATTTAAGTAACCTGCTTGAAGTCAACGTTCAGTTAGTGCTGGGAGTCCAAACTCAAGGTGTTGAAATCCAAAGATGAGGCCCAAATAAACAAGAGCATGATGAAGAAGCAAGAGGGTGAGCTAAAGCATAGGGAGGTGCAGTGGGCTGGGGACACTGAGGCCTTTGAACTGCACCAAGAGACCTGGCATGGATTTAGGGACTGAAGAAGAGACTCCCTAGCACACATATTGGGCATAGTGCAAGAGAATGGTGCTTTGGCCCGTGCATAGAAGTCAAAAGAGCCTTGGCCCTGTGGTCAAGGGCTGAGACTCCACCTTTGGCAACATTAGCACCAGCCCTTATCACTCAGAGTCTGGGCTGCCTCATCTGTAAAACAGGTGTGATGACAACAGTAGCTCAAGTTGAGTAGATGCTGATTGTGAAGGCTTTGATACAGACTCTGGAAAAAGATAGGAATTATTCTAGCCAAGATTTTAGAACATTCACTATGGGTCATGCACCAAGTGAGGCATATCTCCTTTGGGGTCATCTGTGCATGTGCTTCCATTCCTGCTACCTCTGTGTACATCCACACATATCTGGGTCCATGGCCCTAGACCCCTTCAAAGGAACATGCTACCATTGCCCATCCAGCAGGTACCTTCCAATGTGTCCACACCCTCTCTGCACTTCTGATTTCTGTTAACAGTATCATCATCCTGTTTCACTTGAAAAAGCAAAAAGGTATTATTCTCTCTAGTTATTACTGAGAAGTCCCCAGTCCACAGGGGATGATGGAGGGCAGACCCCAGAGAGAAGCAGCAGAGAGCAAATAAGCCTGTAGAGAGAGGCATACCTCTCCACATGTGATTAATTAGTTTAGATGGAATCCTACAGAGTAAAACCTGCATCCTCAACAATAGTGAAGGTCAGGAGATTTCATTAGATCAGGGTAGTTACCTTCATCTGAAAGATAATACCCTTTGCCTATTGGCAGCAACACCTCCAGGAAAAGCTGCAAACTTCACTATCACGGTAAATGGCAAATGATAACAATGATAATGATGATTTATAACAATATTCTGAGTGTGAGCCAGTGTGACCCTGAAGAAATTATTTTACCACTCTATGACTTAGTTTCCTGGCAATGGTAATAAGATGACACATATTGTAGGATTGTTGAAAACAGTAAATGCATTCATAAGGAGAGGTAAGAACCATACCTGGCATAAAAGAAGCTGGCAATGTCTGGTCCTAAGCATGGCCAGAGGATGCTTCTGATATGCATTTATAGAGAATAAAATTAGAAATAGCAGAAGTAGTGTGAGTCAAGAATTGTTCACTAAGTGAAGATCTTCCTTCTTTTATTACAAATAGAATTTTTACTTAATGGTCACATGTAACTGAATATTATAAGCATGTTTTGACAACAAAAGGTGCATTTTTTTAAAGAGAGAAGGACAGTGAAAGAGAGAGAGAGGGGAGAAAATGAATTTTATTTAGTTTTTCATGTGGCTTTCTTTGCACTGAGGCGTTGTTGTATACATGGTGCTGGGGTTCAAACTCACATATTTGCACAAGCCAGGCAAGCGCCGTAACTGATGAGCCACAGCTCCAACCCAAAAGTGCATTTTTAAAAGCAATCTTCACCTATTCTTCTAAAATTTTCTATATCTTCCTGCTATCATGAAAAATACTCTGTGCCTGTGTGTTACCAGATATGTATATGAAATGTGTGTCACGTGTGCATACATGTGTGTGTTTAAAGAAGAAACAAAAAACAGCAAAGTTCTTGTTCACTATAATTTCACAGATCCATGGGGGATATCAATGAAATGCAATTCAGCACTAAGATTCAGGGCACTCACTGTGTGAGAATTTCTTGAACTTAATATGTGAAAGGTAAAAGGCAAATTTAAGAAAATAACCATGTGATGAGTGCCCTCTAGTGTTCACTCACCTTAATTGCGGACACACTAACCAAAAGTCTCAGAAAGAAAAGAAAACATCAAGCCCAAGGAGCAGAGACAATAAAGGTCACATTTTTTCAAAAACAATATGACATTGATTACTGTCGTCAAAGACTCGAACTCTTCATGTAAGATGTTTCTTGCTGTAGGCTTTAATTCCCATGCTAAATGAAAGCATTCAGATATTGCAGAACTCCTATTGACAAATGTCTCATAGAACTCTAACATTACCCAGGGATATAATGGAAGATATTTAAGAAGATTCTGAACATCCAACTGAGTTTGAAGAATGGAAGGTCTACATTATAGGTTTAATATATTCTTTATCTGGCAAATATTGTCTAGTAAAACTTTAAATCTTTATCTGTATTTGATGACCAAATTTTCTAAAAAAAAAAGACAAAATGATAAAACATGTTTTGTTTCATTTGTAAAATTATGAAGAGGTGTAACACTTTTTGTAAAAAAAAATGCCTCTATAGATAAGATTGTGAAAGGCCTTCCAACACAAATAAGCACTCCTTCAAGAAAGATAGCTTGAGCCAAATGCCTAGGAAGTCATTTTAAAATAGGCTAAACAACTAACATCCCAGCCACATTTCCCATGTTTAAGAACGTGCATTTGTGTGCTTGGTGTGGAATGATATTATGCATATACACAACTTCCTCCTTTGATGTTTTTCTACCAATTTTAACTAAATATAAGGCCATAGATAACTCACATAGACCAAATAGGACTAATACCTGTCTTTTTATATGAAAGGACTAGAGATTTTTTCAGTCTTATCTGAAATATGGCTCAAAAGCAATGTCTATGAGATTTCTGCTCTTCTCAGGGAACAATAAATTCAACACTAGGGGGATTCTTCATCTGGGAACTTTGTCTTCTTAATTTAAAAGAGCTTCAGGGTCTAAGCATCTATGATGGCCCAATGTCATCTCAACTCTGATTGTGCTATCAATCTCTTCATTCTGTATTCTCTGTTTAAAGGGCATTGTCAAATACTGTTAGACCCTAAATGTGATCCACATTTAAAGTGTCAGTTTGATGGACTATATCCTGGAGATGGTCAGCACAAGGTGCCTTTTGGCTTAGGTAGTGGAGAAATTGATGATACTGACCAAACTCTTGTTAAAAAAATGACAATAGAGTCCAGCTGAGTGATGCCATAAGCAAAAGAATTTCCAAAGTTTGGCCAGAATGTAACAGACTGTATTCCCTCAATTTCCCCAAAGTGATAGTTTTCCTTGTTTGTTTGCTTTTGCTTTTCAAAAGCAAAATATGGTACCATGTGAAGAGCTTAGATGATAAACATGAAAGGTACTGCTCTATCCAAATGCAGGACTCTTGGTAGAGCTATTCCTTGTCAAGGTACACTACAGGGCCACAATAAGACAGTATTATTGTATAAGAGTGTATATGAGTTTCCTATTGCTGCTATAACAAATCAGCACAAACCTGCTGGCTTAAGACAAAATATTTATTATTTTACATACCTGGAGGTTAGAAACATAAAACAGGCCTTTCTGGACTAAAATCAAGGGAGGATATACCCCTTTCCCTTTTCCAGCATCTACTGGCCACCTGTCTTCTTTGGCTTGTGGCCATCCTCCATCTTCCAAGCTCATCACTCAAACACTGCTATATCATGACATCATCCCTGTGTGAGCATCCTACATCCCTCTTATCAGATTCATTTCATCACATCAAGCCACTCAGATAATCCAGAAACATCTTCCCATCACAAGCTCCATGCTACTGACACATGTTCTAGGAATTAGGATGTAGATATCATTGAAGGCCCATTATCCAATCTATCAGACCTTCACTACATCTTTGAAATAGGGGCTCCCCTGGATACTGTGAAGACCATAAAAATCAGAAGAAAAAGTGGAAAATTTTGGAGTCCAACACAATAAAATTCTACTTCCTGATCTTGGTTAACTCATTGCCCTTCTTAGATTCAGTCTGGACAAGGTAGGAGCATTAAATTAGATAAAATATTTTAAAAAGTTAAATCTAGATCAGGCGTGGGGTGCACAACATTCCAATGTATCTTTATAAACAGAGAATGCAAGAATGGGGCCCAGCGCTCCAGCCAGGAGGATTGATAAAGAGGTAATTAATTAGAAGACATCAGGCCATCAAAAATGCTGAACTCTAAGGCTGTTTTAAATTTAAAAGTCATAAGTTCCCAAATGAAGCATCCTCAAAATATTGAATTCAATGTTTTTAATAAGAAAAAGCAGGATGTCACAGAGAGAGAAAAATACTTTCTCAACAAAGCTAGGACCTGCTTCCTTCACTTCCTTTCTCCCTCTCTCTTTCCTTCCTTCCCTCTTTTTTATTTTTTTTTTCACTGATGAAAGAAGCACCAGATAAGTGTTGGGACCAACATGAAGTGGGATTGTAAAGGAACATGTTCCAATAGGAGGGTCATGAGCAGTATAGCACCATAGAGTTTGGCATATCAGTTGCATAGAGGGGAATCAAAGCCCTCCCCACCAGCAGGGGCAGATTGGCACCATGGACCAAGTGATCCAGAGCAAAGAGACAAGCATCATTCCTAGAATATTACTGATGAAAATGCATAGCCTGATCCAATCACAAGGAAATATGGCAGACCCATATTGAGATGTGCCATGCAAAATGATGACCCTATAGTCTTCAAAAATATCAAAGTAACAGAAGTCAAGGAAAATGCATTTTTGTAGACTAATGGCAACTGAGGAGGCTGCAACCAAGGACAGCTCATGATCCTGGATCACAGCTTTGCTCTTACACACATGATGGGGACAAATGACATTTGAATGGGTCAACTGGGCAGGAACATTTAGTTCTTATGAATTGCTCTCCAAAAATAAGAAAAAAATTAAAAACAGATTAAGCCTTACTCTGAACTGTGTTTTTATCCAAAGTCCATCTCCAAATGCTATGTGCAATGGGGACCACACACTAATTCATGCACCCAAGGAACTGGCATCTAGAACTCTTGACAATGGTGCAAAGGTAACCACACTCACCAGAACACAGCAAACTAGATGGGAAGCAACTGCCCATCTTTAACAGGCAATCAAGACCATCTCGGATATCACTAAAACTGTGAAATTACTAAAAACACACTTCTAAAATTCTATTTACATGATGCCAAAATAAAACAAACAAACTTTTCTTCAGAAATTTCTATGCATAACCATACTTTATGGCTCTCCTTGGTCTCCAGTCCCATACAGAGTGAACATTGTTCCTTGCCAGCATCTTTCTTAGCTCCAAGCATTGGAGTGGAAAATGCAAATGCCTTTACAAAATTGAGGCAAACTCCAATATCAAATCCCAATTTTCATGGCTTGCAGGTATATTTACAGACCATGATGTGTAAGAAATTGCTTGTGCTTTAAAAATGAAATCTGTTTTCTAGCTGCAGAGAGAGACAAGAGAGTTACTTGGCAGGTCCTCCTCACTCCAGTAAAATCATCAAACAAAATGCAGATGAACAAAGTTAAAGCAGGCAGGGTGCCCTAACATCCCCACTGAGTGCTGGTTGATAGCAGACATGGCAAGGCGGCAAAATCAGTGTTTGCCAAATGTAAAGAGGCAAAATTGGTTGAGGTAGACATTGTATAGGCTACACCAAACAAAAGAAAATTCTTTAAAGGCACTTAATCTTTTTCCAATTTTAAGATATGTTTCTCAAGCAAATCCAAATGTACTAAACAATTTCACATTTTGTTAAATTTCACATTCATTTTATGTAATCTTAAGGTTGCCCTTAAGTCAAGTAGCTTCTTTTTCCCCTTAACATCTGTTATGTGTGTGAGAGAGAAAAAGAGAGCTATATGAGATCTCATAAATCAATACTTATTTAGGACCTATCATGTACAAAGCACATACTAAATGTAGAAGGTAGAAATTCCTGCCAGAAATTGAGAAACACATATTACAGCTCCAAAGAAACTGAGCAACTCATTCTTTGCCAATATTGAACTTGTTATTGGGGTGACTAAGAGTGAGGACATGAACCCTGGTCAAAGAAAAAAACAATTTGCAGAAGCAAATTACATGGATTCCTCTACAAAGTAGGAATAGTAATAAGGATGAATCCCCTCCATTACTTTTATTGCAGTTGTTGTTCCACAGTTCCATACATTTGTTAGAGGTATAGATTTTATTTGTGGAATTAAATAAATAAATGTTTACTTATTTTCCTCAAAGAAGAGGAAAATTAAATTTTTTTCAAAAGGAACATGGATGGATACGTAAAGTATACATCCAATGCACTGGAGAAGAAAATGAATATTAAACAAAAATAGAGGAGTTAGAGCTATTGCTCAATGGTTATGGCGCTTGCCTAGCATGCATGAGGACCCGAGTTTAAATCCCAGCACCACATACACAACTTAGTGTTGGAGCAATGAAAACCAGATGAAAAACTAAATAAAGCTGTTCCTCTCTCTCTCTCCCCCAGTCCTTCTTTCTTAGAAAAATAAAATAAAATAAAATAAAATATAGCATAAAAATAATTTCTAAAACATTATTTGTATGCCAGGAATGGTGGTGCACACCTGAAACCTCAGGAGGCTGAAGCAGGAAGATCTCAAATTCAAAACCAGCCTCAGCAACTTAGTGAGACCCTAAGCAAATTAAGCAAATTAGCAAGACCCTAACTCAACATAAAAAAATAAAATAAAAGGGCTGGGGATGTGGCTCAGTACCTTGAGTTCAACATCTTGTACTAATAATCAAAATAAAGTTACATTTTAATGGATGAACTGATACAATATTAGAGGTACAGAGGGATTAAAATACGACAAGATTTGATCTCAGAATGAACCACTGCACATACATTATGGACACAAACAGTAGTGCAAATATTGGGAAGTTCTCACCTTTGTACACTACCTTGCAACTTGTAATCTGAAATCAGTACCATTTTGTTATTTGACACAAGCAAAAACCTTTATGTGGAAGATAGGAAAGAAGATACTCCTAGTTTAGAGGCAAGAAAAAAATGTTAACAACTGACACTTAAATCTCAACAATAAGGAAACAAACAATCCCCATTAAAAATTTGGCCAAAGACTTTTTAATATACCACTCACTAAAGAATGTATGCAGATGGAAAATAAGCACATGAAAATATGCTCCACATCATATATCTTCAGGGAAATGCAAATTCAAACCACAGTGTGATGACACTACTCGACCATCAGAATGGCTAAAATCAGAAGGCTGACAACCCTAAGTGCTGGTGAGAGTGGGAGCAACAGACCTTCTCATTCATTTTCGGTGGGAATGTAAAATGTTAAAAGATACTTTGGAGGACGATTTTGTTGTTTCTTACACAATTATCATGCTCTTACCACACGGATCAGTAATTGCAAGTTCTGAGTATTTAGCCAAATGAGTTAAAAGTTTACATTTCGGGCTGGAGCAGTGGCTCAGCAATTGTGGTGTTTGCATGGCATGTGCGAGTCCATGGGTTCGAACTCCAGCACCACGTGCACAGCAAAGTGTCAGAGAAATGAGAGTCACATGAAAAACTAAACAAAGTTGATTCTTTTTCTCTCTCTCACTGTTCCCTCTCTCTTAAAAAAAAAATTATGTCTATAGAAAACCCTACACACAGATGTTTAGAGTAACTTTATTCATCATTGTCAAAACTTGGGAAGCCACCAGGTGTCCTTCAGTTGGTGAATGAATAATTACTATGGCATCCAGACTATGGAAAACTGTTTAGCACTAAAAAGAAATGAGCTATCAGACCATGAAAAGTCATTGAAAAAACCTAAATGCATATTACTAAGTGAAAGAATACAGTTTGAAAAAGCTACATACTGCATGATTCCCCAACTCCATGACACTTGGAGAAGGTAAAACTATAGTGACAGTAGAGAGATCAGGGGTTTAGAGGGAGGAAAGGATGAATGGCCAGAATACAAAAGATGCTGTAATAGTGAACACATGTCAATCTACACTTGTCCAAACACATAGAATGTGCAATCTCAAGAGTAGACTATGGGCTCTGGCTGGTGGTAATGTGTCCACATGAGTTCACAAATTATAACAAATGTATCATTTTGTAGGGAAGGTAGATAGAGGGAGAGACTGGATGGGAGATAGTGGGGGACGCTTAAATGGAAACCTTTCCGACCTTCTACTAAATTTTGCTATAAACTTAAAAGTGCTCTAAAAATACTTAAAAATAATTAAAAAAATGAAACTCAGCCTGTTATTTATCCAGGTTTGTCACATTATAGAGTCAATGTCTTTACCCTGATTTCTAGACCTCTCCCACTGCAGATGGAGAGAATAAGCAGTGGTCAGTTGGGAAATCTTGAATGTGAGTGGAAGGCATTGGGTTTATTTTGAATGATGGAAAGTTTGAGAGAGAGAGTTAAAAGCAGACAGGGGCACAAGTGTGTACAATCATTTTGAGAATTAGTTATTTGACACTATTCATATCCATGGGCCCACATGGGAATTGGCCCACAGAGGTGGTGGGGGACCCCCCTGTTCATAGGCTCTGTACCATCTTATCAGTAAAATGGGAAAACAGGAAACAACCTGAGTGCCCTCCCACAGGGAAGGGAGCAACTGTAGAGTGGACTCCTTTACAGCAGAAAATGGTGCCAGGAAAACCATGTTTATGGGGAAAATGGAAACTGTTCAAGATAAATATTGTTGATTAGGTAACTACTGTTAAAAATGGCTTATATGCAGACTTCAAATCTGGTTTAAAGCTCTGGGCATGGAAGAAATGACAGTACAGGAAGCTTTTAACAGGTCACAGCTATCCTGGGAGGAAAGCGAGGTAGAGGACAGAAGTCAGAAAGAGAAGCCATGGTTATTCCAGCAGAAGGTGGTCATGAAATTTGGAGGGTGAAGAAGCAAAGCACAAGCCTGGGGGTGAAAAGAGGGAATGGCCAAGGAGACAGCCAGGTTCCAGCTCCTACGCCTGTGCACCACCTGAGGAGGATTCTCCTCCACTGTGCAGGGTGCCTACCCTTGGGGGCTTTCTCAGGTTCGTGGGTACTCCTGGGTAATCTCCCATGAATATCGATGCAAGGGTTTGACTATGGTTTGAGTGTGTGTTCTCCTAAAGTTGAAGGGCTGGAATCCTGGGCCCCAGTGTGGTACTGGTGAGAATCCTTTAAGAGATAGGGCCTAGTGGGGTGTGATTGGTCATAAACTCTTTCATGATGGGATTAATAATGGTTTCAAAAACTGGGTTGCGTCTTGGATATTGGTTCCTGAGAAAATGGGTGTTATAAAAGAGTGAACCCAGGCTCTCCCTACCCTCTGCCCAAGTCCTTCCACCATGAGGCCATCTGCCATGCTCCAATGCAGTCAAGAGGTCCTTCACCAGACCCAACGAGATGATTCAGCCCTATCTTAGACTTTTAATATTATAAGCTAACTATATCGTTCCTCTTAAGAGACTCAATGTCAGGTATTTTGTTACAGCAATGATTATGATGCCTACCTTTTGAAGGAATAGCATCTGCCTTGCACCATGCTAAGAGTTCTTCCCTGCAAACCTATTGTGACTCTCTTCATGATTCTCAGTTTACAACCAAGGGTACTATACATGTGGAGATTGTTCCATGGAGAGAACATACGTAAGTGGCGGTGTGGACCAGGACTCCAGTCTCATTGCTCTGAGTCCTGGATTGGGAGACCCATTCTCTACTCGCTCCCTTCATTCCATCCTCACAGCCAACACAGAAAGCATGGATGCATGTTGTCCCTCAGATTCTGTACAGACTGGGCTCTTAGAGGGGGTCAGCATTGCCCCAGGGGGATATGTGAGGAAACCTCGGTTCCTATTTCTAGGTAGAATCTGTAAGAAGCAAGCAATCCCTAACATATATGATGTGGTTGGCCACTAGCATCCTCCCTGGCTTCAGTTTCAACAGGCTGCAGTTTTCTAAGGCCTGTTTAGGTAGATTTTTTCATCGATTTATCTAGTTTTCACTAAAATAATGCTAATGAAGGATTAGAAATATTTCTGCAGACAATATGACTAACACGAGCAAAGCAAAAGTACGAACAGCAGGACTGACTTTTTGTATTCCTGAGACTCTTCGCTTTCATCTCAGATGTAAAAACCCAAGCAGAACTGATAATTAACAAGTCAGAAAAGGAAAGAAGCAGGGTGAGGGAGAGAAGGGAACTACTAAAAAGAACACTAAACTATCTCATTTATATAAACTACAGTTGGGAATAAGCCTCTCACTAAGTATTAGGAATATTTCTGAGCCTTTTCTTTGAGATAGCATTAATTGATCATATAACCACAATAATTAGACAAATACTTAAGAACAAAGCATTCACCCAGGAAAAATAGACCTTCCTTATAGGTTGATTTTTTTATTGTTTGTTTTTCTCTTTTTCATTAGTTTAAATTCATAAATATTCAGCCTAAACATTCCACAAAATTTCAGTCTTTTTTATTGTTTGTTTGTTTGTTTTTAAGAGAGAGGGACAGTGAAAGATAGAGAGAGAGAGAGAGAATTAATTATCAATTTTATTTAGGTTTTTTTTCATGTGGCTTTTGCTGCTCTGACACTGCTGTGTACATGGTGCTGGGGTTTGAACCCGCATCCTCGCACATGCCAGGCAGGCACCATAACTGCTGAGCCACCACTCCAGCACCAATTTCAGACTTTTAAATGATAATTATTAAAAGGATTCTTGGGGTTTCTTATTTTTTTAGCAACAAATAAAATGTCACAAAAAGGGAACACTCTTCTGACACAAAACTGTAAATAATATAACTATATTGAGGGTGAACACGTTATTTTATTAATAAGTGTGCTTCATCCAAAAATCTTGACCCACATTCTCACAGATTCTTCTGCCCTGCACTGAGAACCCAAGGAAGCAAGAAATACAATCCATATATATATACAAAACACCATACAACCAGGAAACTACCAGATTAACCCAGTGACTACAAAGACAGACATTTAACAAGTCTGGGCTTTTTTTTTTAATAATTAAGTATCCTTACAATCCAAATTAATTATTTAAATTTCCCTTTTCAAGTGACTCAAGGAGCTGAAGAGGAGAAATTGAACTGTACTGGCCCAAGGTCCACAACTATCCAAATTACGAGCTTTCTGGTCTAATATTTGGACTTTTATCTGTTGATTTGGATCTGGTCCCCAATGCAGCAATGTTCAGAAGTAGGGGTTTTGGGATGTGATTAGATCATGAGGACTCTGACCTCATCAGAGGCTTATTAGTCCTTCAGTATTTGAATGAACAACAGAAAGGAAGTGGAAACAGCAGGCAGGCGGGACATGGTTTGGGGAAGGAAGTTACTGGAGACAGTTCTTGTCTGGGTCCCTGCCTTCCTTTTCCCTTTCTTCCCTGCACACTCCCCCACCACCCACTGTTCTCGCCCACCTTCCTGGTCACTATGAGCCTAGCAGTTTTCTTCCACATGATGCTTTGCCTCCTCTCAGGCCTATGTCAATGCACTGGCAAACCAGGGGCTGAAACCATAAATGAAAACAAATCTATCTTCTTTTAATTTGTTCGTGTCAGGTGTACTGGTCCCAGCAAGGAAAAGCTAACATATTATCTAGGCCTCAGAGGCAGTGAAAAATGGTAACAGCCATGTTTAAGTATGGCATTCAATGAGCTGCAGACCTTGAAGTCCATGGGGGACTTCATACCCATCCTGATCCAAGCATTCAGGGAAAAGGTGGACTTAGGAAGTTCCCTGGGCTTCTACATTAGCACAGGGAAAATTGTTATCTTTCAAAAATCCCTGAAGATATAGGTGCATTTTGTAGAATGGGTAGGATTTAATTCTAGAGTCACTCCAAAATTAATGCCACCGTAGGTAAGAACTATTACCATTTTGACCACTTTGTTATAAGCATGAAACTACTATTATCCATCTTTGGAATAACCATTTAAACTGTTCTGATTTTTCCATTTTACAGATGAAAAAAACTATAACTCATAATAACTGAGTGATTCATCCAAGAACCTAGAGCTCAGAGGAGGAGCAAACTGGATTTAGAACTGTCTGGGGCAAAACTCATGTTTGTGGGATGATAACCATTCTCAGAAGCCAGCTGTGCATTTGGAAATTTCCTGCTCATCATTCATTAGTAAATATTTATTAAGTGACCATGAGTGCCAAGAACTATACTGGGTACCATTGGTATGGGAGAGAGAAGAAAAACTCGATAACTCCCGGAGCTCAGCCTCCATGGGAGAGTCAGAGATGGAACACAGAACACAGCAGACCTGCAGCAAGAGAGGGAAGGGATGGGATTGGATGGATGCTGGGGAGTCCCTCCTTTCAGCCTTTTGAGGAGGTGTGGCAGTGGTGTCTATGTCAAGGAGCGATTGTAGGACACAGCCAGCCACACCATAAAGCACACAACGGCACTGCAATCTTTGGTTTAAGGGGCAGCTTGTATCCATCCTGTGTGTATACTGAGCTGCTTTTGTTTACTTCTGTGTATCCCAACTTGCTCTATTTATTTTTAAAAATTTTTTAAAAGAGAGTGAGACAGAGATAGAAAGAGACAATTTTATTTAGTTTTTCATGTGGCCTTCGTTGCTCCAAGACTTCGCTGTGTATGTGGTGCTGGGGTTTGAACTCATGTACTCGTGCATGCTGAGGAGGCGCTGTAATTGCTGAACCACCACTCCAGCCTCCAACTTGCTCTATTTAGAAAGGCAAAATGGAGGTCATGGGAATTAATGTTCAACCCCAATGGTCCATGGAATACAGAACATCACCCACAAAAGCCAGGCATGTTCAGAGAATGTGATTCGATACTAGAGAGCCCAGGTCCAAGTGCAGCCCCATCAGCAGCAGGATTTGGGATAAAGACATTAACCTATTTGAGCCCTAGTTTCTTTAGCCCTGGGCTAAAGAATAATACAACAATAATTAATAAATAATTACAATAATAATAATAAATTATAAATCTACAGTGATAAACCAAGCAAGATCAGACCCACAAATGAAAATCAGGAAAAATGAATACCTGTGAGCTTTGAGGGAATTAAATATTTTAAGTATAAAAGTGTCTTGTAGGGTCTGGAGCAGTGGCTCAGCGGTTACAGCGCTTGCCCAATTTGCGCAAGTACACGGGTTCAAACCCACGTACACAACTAAGTGTCAGAGCAACAAAAGCCATGTGAAAAACTCAATAAAAAAGTGATTCTCTCTCTCTCTCTCTCATTGTCCTCTTCTGTCTTTTTTAAAAAAGTGTCTTATAATATTATACAGACCTTTAAATTTTATAGTCTTTTGTGACTATAACATTCCAGACAAAAGTTGTGTTGACTGCTGTCTACCTGGGACTACCACAGTCTCCCCTATCCAAGAGGGGTGTTTCAAGACCCCCCAATGGATGCCCAAATCTAAGGATTGTAGGGAATCTTGTATGTACTATTTTTTCCAATACATACATATAAGCTTATAATAATGACCAATTTAGAAATAAGTTATAGCAAGACATTAAACAATGATAACAAAATAGAATACTTATAGCTATGTGCTATAATAAAATTTATGTGAATGTGTTTTCTTTCTCTCTAAAAATTTAATTTTTTCCTATATCATATCTTTAGGTCTCAGTTGACTTTGTACAAATGAAACCTTGGAAAGCAAAACCGCAGATGAGGGGGTCTATTATGCACCCCATGACCACACAAAGGACTGTGCAAACACAGGGATGACCCCACAGCCCCTAAAACCATTACAAAAAACAAATGGATGTTCAAACCTGGATTTCCTGAGAGTTGTGATATTTTAATTTTCATGGTTATTTAAAGTTTCTGATACTGGTTTTGCCTCTCAGTATCAACTACTAAACAAAAACCTGATCAGGCACTGAATCTGGTAAAGTAGAAAAATCGGTCAAAATTCTGTCCAGATAAATTTTTACTCTAGTTTCTAGCACTTGTTATTGTTGTTGTTGTTGTTGTTGTTGTTGTTGTTGTTGTTTTAATCTGCAGCACTTTCTACCGATGACAGCAATGCAAAATTAACATTCAAATCTGGCTCACACAGGAGCCTCAAGCACCCCACACAAGGTCTGCCTTTGGTTGGGTTACACAGCACACCAACTTCCTCCTGGACAAAATCCCAGAACCTGACTCTTGTTGGCTGAATGCTATGAAGAGATTACATTTCACGGTTGGTCTCAGCTCAGTTGCAGCACAGAGGAAGGGGAGGGGGCCTTGCAGGTGGGGAGCTGGCCGGGACTCAGCAGATAGGCTCTCCCACATGGGTCTGTCTACCTAGCATGGGGCCACGGCTCCTGGACAGAAGTGTGAGGTGGGTGCCTCCAGGTGAGGAACTATAACCACAGAACCATTCCCTATTACAGTTAGTTTGGATATCGAATGGTCCTGGATTAAAGACACCAATGTTTTCAAATACAGGAATGCTAGTTCCCTATAAAATGGTCACTTGTCAGGTGGGTTAAATTCTGTTATAGACTTCCATTGTGCTTGACACTAATAAAAACGCACTGTGTTCTCCATCCCCCTCCCTTTACCAGTCTCTTCACTGCATGTAGGCTGGCTACAAAAAGCATAAAGCAAACAAGCATGCTTCTGTATCTCTTAGTACCTCTTCCAATGTGGTATCTGAGATTCCATATCCCGTCAGGCGCAACTGCTCTAAGTTCTGATCCAGGGCCTGGAAGAGCTCCCTGAAGCAGGCCTTGTCTGCGTCCTTTGGGATGGCGAAAGTCAGCTCACTTCCACTGCTGTCTTTGAGAAATGCTTGTGGAACATAGAGCTGTATCAGGGATGTAACATGAGCAGCTATGTCCTTGGGATCATGGGCCTCAGGAACAAAAGGCTATCAACAAGAAAACAGAGAACCCTATAAGGAACATCAGTTCAAACACATTCCAATTACTTGTATATTCATAAGCAAATTATTTCCAATTCTACTTTGGCATTTCAACAGTACATTATATATATTTTTTCTTTCTTATTTTTTAAACATTTAAATCTATGGGCTGGATATGTAGCTCAATGGTAGATAATTTATCAAGTATATGCAAAGCCCAGGATTCAACCTCCATTACAAAGGTAATTACAATAATAATAAAAAATATATAAATCTACTGTGATAAACCTGGCAAGAATACCAGACCCACAAATGAACTCATCCTGCTTATAGGCACACTGCAACCAGCTTTCAGGGGTCTGTATTCATGAAACAACCTGTTATGGTTAGATGTCAGGTGTCCCCCAAAAGATCCTGAGTAATGCAGGAAGACTTAAGGTGAAATAATTGGGTTATGACAGCCTTAACTCAATCAGGAGATTAATCCCCTGACAGGGATTAACTGAGTGGTTACTGAAGGTGGGTAGGGTATGGCTGGAGGAGGTAGGTCACTGGGGATGTATTTTGTATCTGGCTAATATAGTCTTTCTCTCTGCTTCCTGATTGCAATGCCCTGAGCCACCTTCCTCTACCCAACTCTTCCACCAAGATGTTCAGCTTCACCTCAAGCCCCAAGGATTGATGCTTGCTGTTTATGGACTGAGACCTCTGAAATCATGAGCCCCCAAACTTTTCCTCCTCTAAAATTGTTCTTGTCATATCTTTTAGTCATAGCCCCCAAAAGCTTACTAAAACACCCTCCCATTCCCTGAAAAAAATCACAAAGGAGACCCAAGTTCTAATAATCAGACTTCAAGAAACAGGGTTGGGTTTTCTTAAAAGGGAGACAAGGATTCTCAACTGAAGAAGAATATATATCCTTTCAAGGATGGCAAGATACTCTAAACCACAGAGGAAGCAAATAGGAGCACAGCACAGCGGTCAAGGGCAGACTTTCTGCAGGTCACCAAGGATCAGTCAGTCAGTAAGAGCTGAAAGGGACTTCCCAGACCGCCTGATTAACTATATAGCCACCACTGCCTGGCCTGTTGAC
Source organism: Aplodontia rufa (assembly GCA_004027875.1). Classification (NCBI taxonomy): domain Eukaryota; kingdom Metazoa; phylum Chordata; class Mammalia; order Rodentia; family Aplodontiidae; genus Aplodontia; species Aplodontia rufa. The sequence goes on along the minus strand of PVKS010005376.1, from coordinate 8,074 downwards.
ACCAAGCACTGAGGACCACAAATGTGAGTAAGGTCAAACTTCGCTGGTCCCCATCATATTTGCAGTGGTCCCTTGCTACTCTGCTTCTGCCTTGTGGCAATTTTTGACTCTTAAATAGAGCACCATCATTAGAAAAATGTTTCTAGAATGCCTAGCAGCAGTTTCCAGTACTGTTGGGTAATTCTGAGCCCTTGTGTGCTTTATTGTAGCAGAAAAAATGTATGCTTGGGTTCACAGAGGCTAGCTCCCATTGCTCAGTGCTGGGGGACATATTTTGGCAACTAATTATTGTGCACAAAAGGCCTCAGCTTAGGTGTTACTGTTGCATGACTATCACAATTTGTTCCTTATGACATAGATGTGAAGGGAACTTCCCCAATGTAAGAAGAAGCAGTACTCCTTACTTGCTTTGTGAGTGTCAGGCTGAGTCCCTGGCCATAGGCCTCCAACAGGCAGAAAGGAGGGCCACAGCACCTGAGCCGCCCCTGCTGCAGTACGGCCACACAGTCGCTGAGCACCTCAGCTTCATCCAGGTGGTGGGTTGTGAAGATGATCGTGCGACCTAGGTCCAAGTACAGGGCACATCAGAACTAGTGTGATCCTCTGAGGAGGATCATAGGTCCTTGACACAATTGAAAGTCAGCCACCAAACTTTAAATAGGATAAAACTGAAATGTGTGCTGTGGAAATGGCCTAACCAAGGTCACCTTAAAACTTAATGGTCCTTAAAATCTTTCTTCTACAATTTCCTCAAAGATCATGACTGCTTTTTGTATAAATCCTCCCATCCCCTCCTGAAGACAGCAGGTCGGGGGCACTCTGCCAGGCATCAACTGCAAAACTAAGGTGCAAAACACAAAGTCCCTGTGCCAGAACTTTGTTCTGTAAGACTTAGAGGCAGATCACTGCATGAAAGTAAACATACAGAATTTTTTTTAAAAAATAGGAGGTGGATCTTTTTCATCACTGATTTGATTTTCCATACATTATAGCCTACAGAAGTGCTATGGCATAAGATACCTACAAGCCCAGGTTAAGGCAGACAGTACTCTTTTCTTTTCTTTCTTTTTTAAGAGAGAGAGAAAAAGAGAGAGTTAATTTCATTTTTTAATAACTACTTTTTTTTTCTCTTTCCTCCACTTAGTTGTGTTTCTGGTACCAGGGATTGAATCCAGGTCCTCACACATGCCAGGCAAGCGTTCCACTGCTGAGCCACTACTCCAGCCCCCAGAGAGTACTCTTTACAAATGATTATGTCTGAAATGGTCCAGGCATACATAGGACTCCCTTTGGGATCAGGGGTGATGCAACCATTTAGATTCATTCATCTGGACCTTCCCTGGAAAAGACACAGCCATGAACACAGGGATATACCTGAATGTTAAGTTCATGTGTGTTCTCCACGAGTTCTGGCATCTTGTAGTTTGTTTTTTTTTTTTTTTAACTTTCCTTGGGGGTGACAAAGCCTCAGATTTACCTTAGAAAAGCAAAGACCAGAGAAACTAAACTAAAGGTAAAATTTATTTCAATTACATAAAGAGAAACTGTTTTGACTTTTAGTTTCTACTCTCCCCATTATCTTACACTGAGCCCCATCAAGCTGTTCTATCAAGTAGAACAAATGTATTGATTGATTCTGATTGCAAAAGCAACCTTTAAAAAAGATAAGGCTGAACCTGTTTTTAACCCTATTTGATTTTGTATTTTTCAATAGAGGGGAAGGATTAAAAGACTAGGCCTCTAATTCATTTTATAAAATCCACCGTTAAAGAAACCATGAAATAAAGACCCAAGAGCAGCAGAGACTAGGCCCCACAGAAACTATCTCTTCCTATAGAGCTGTTCTAAGGACTGGGGACCACCTCTTTCCCCTTAAGTCCTTTGATATTAAGAATATGGGCTCAATTCCTAGACTGGAATCAGAGGCAGGTTAGATACTTTTGATTATAGCTATCATGCAGTTCAGATATTTTTCTCATACAATGAAGTAGTCTAAAAATAGAACTCCACTGGAATCTAAATTTGCAGATGAGAAACAGAGAATAGAATGGTGGTTGCTAGGGGAAAATAGGGTTTGAGGAAGATCAGGAAAATTCTGGGCAAAGGAACAAAGCTTCAATTATGCAGGATGAATGAATTCTGGACATCTATTGCACAACATGCTGACTATAGTTAATAATAATGCCTTGTATACATCAAATTGCTGAGATTAGAATTTAAATGCTCTCGACACACACACACAACAGAAGTTCATGAAGCAATAGACCTACTGATCAGCTTGATATAATTATTTCATCACGTATAAATTTATGAAAACATCACTCTATATATAACAAAAGAGTGCAATTTGCATTGTCAAACATACCTTAATGAAACTGGAATAGTAAATAAATAAATAACAGATAAATTCTCAACAAATTTAGAACAGTCACAGATATTTGATCCATGATGGTTCCTTAGTGTTAAGGCAACCTGAAACATCCTAAATCTCAAAAAGCAATATTATCACTCTCGTTTCCCCCAAGACACTGCTTCATTGTTTCTCTCCCTGATTCAGATAGCATATTCTACTTCCTCTCCTCCAAAAGCTAGAATTCCCACATTTACCTTCTCTTAGCTACAATAATAATAATAATAATAATAACAACCTGTCATGGATCAAGCATCCACATAGCAGATACTGAGTTATGCATTTTCACATACAGTATATTTAATTCTTGCAAAATCCTATGAGAATGCACAATTGTCTCCATTTGCAAATGAGAAAACTGATGCTCAGAGGAATTTGACCATTTTACCAGATCACACAGAAAATGCAGATCAAGCACCAAATCCAGCACTGGGACTTAGTTGTGATGTGCCAACTTTTTCTGATATATTTTGCCTCTTTATTGATCTTTACATGAGAGGTACAGAAGTAATGACACCAGTGCTGATCAAGAGCTCACATTGTTTCCCACTAAGTAAGAAATACACATGTGAAATCCCCAGTAGATTGAGTGCCCAGGGAACTGGTGTTTTTACAGGAGAATCTCTTTCTACTCAGCAGGTACCATATATTTTTATGCAGTCTTAGATCTATCCTGCAGAGCTCCTTCAGTTACCTGAAAGTTTGGGGATGTTTCTAGAAATGGTTATACATTTCAATTTTTGAAGATGCATTTTTCTTTCAGTACGGCCTATCTCATCTATTTAAACCCTATTGATTTTGCACTTCAATCAATGCAGGGACAATTCAAAGGAGTCCTCCAAAGACCAAAAAAAAAAAAAATCATTATTAGACAATGAGGGACAGTGAAAAACTATCTAATTTATAACAACAGAATTTGAAAAAAGCTGTCCTTTTCTCATACTTGCATTGTATCTGATTTTCTGTCTAAAATAACCTTTCCATTCATTGTTCAAATGTTCTGTCAGCTAAACATCCAAAAGTCCATCTCTGATTTTTAAAATAAGCAAGAGTATCTGACTTTCAATATTTCATTTGTACAACAACGCATTGTGCAGAGATAGTGTAATCTATTTGTCCATCTCTTATCCTTTTTCTATATCAGTCCACACTTGCAATATCAGGGAAATTATTAGTCTGATCTAAATTAGAGTCATCTCAAAATTTAATCAGTTCCTTTAAGTGGCATGCAGTGTCTTGCACAGAAAGTTCACATTTCCTCATTTCTGTCCCTTCTATTTTTGTCCCCAAAGGTCACTTAGGCAAATGGAATAAGGAGGCTTGGGGAAGGATTAGGATCTTTGGGTGCAATGTGGTCAGCCTCCTCTAGTCTCTGGTAGATTACATGGTGTTGTGCCCCTCCTCATTTTAGTATCCAAGTGTTGGGCATTGACCCCCCCCCCCACAAATGTTCAGGTTTCAGAGTACAGAGCACTCCCTGCTCTTTCCACCTTGTCTCAGGTCGTACTAGCCTCAGATCCTGAAATCTACCCTGGCTTCTAGCCAGTGAGCTTCAAGTCCACTCCACACACCAAGCTTCCATGGCAGCATCTTAAGCAACATCTGTCTCAATAGTATTGAAGCTCAGGGCCCTGGGAACATGGTGGAATACCTTCCTGGGCCCCAGTATTCCTCTTAGCATCATGAACTTGAATATGGCAGCACCAGGTCTGAGGAGCCAGAACCACTCACATAGCACAAACATTTGTTATGCATTTCCCAGCCTAAGCCCAAGGTTAGAATGGGAAAAAAAAGCCTATTGTTTGATTGTTATATCTGATTACTTCTCTGTCTTCTCCTTTCTGATTTCCTCTAAAATTGTGGGACAGGAAGGAAGAGAACCATTTCTTTATGCCCCTTTGAATTATTATTCTCTCTTCACACTCCACCCTGTGGCAAGGCTTTAGGTGAGAGATTGGAACACTTTTTCTAAGAGAGAATTCAATGATCTGAGTCTCCTGAGTTCAGCAATCTGGATGGTAAAGAAAGGCCTTTCTTATCTTTTCTTTTATTTTCCTTCAGTAGCAATTCTCCCAGGATTCGTGTCAAGTCAGAAGAAGGTCTTATGCTCAAAAATCAAAAGGGGAAAAAAGACATTTCATAAGATTCTGTAGTAATCTTGCTTCGGAATCTTCTACTCTCACTTATCAGCACCAGATATGCTTCAGTATTGCCCATGTTTCTTGCCAAACAAAAATGTTTCTATACAAAATAACTGTGTCAGTGCTTTCTAGATATCTGGACTACAGAAAGAACCAGAAGCTGGAATCAATAACTGCCCATCCAATACCCTCCACTGGAAATCAGAAATAACAGAAGAGAACTATGACCTAAGACAGCAACATGAGTCTCACCCTTAATTCAGTGAATTTTCTCTATAGTTGTTAGCCCAACATATGCCTATCTCTCCATGCCTTAGATTCTTCATCTGAGAAAAGGAGGTGCTATGGCTTAGAGCTTAAATGTCCCCCAAAGGTCCATGTGTTAAAGGCTTGGTCCCTGGTTTGTGGCACTATTGGGAGGTGGCACCTAGAGGAAGGAAGTTAGGTCACTGGGGACATGTTAGAGCCCTGACCCTTTCCTGTCTCCTTCTTTGCTTCCCAGCCACAAGGTAAACATTGCTTCACCATATATTCCCCCCATGATATATTGTGCTACAACAGGCCCAAGGCCAGGGGCCAACCAATCATGGACCTAAACCTCTGAAACCATAAGCCCAAATAGATTTTTGCTCCGTGTGCTGATTATCTCAGGTATTTTCCACAGCATCAGAAAACTAACATAGGACGGTTGATCCTAGATGATCTTTAAGGCCTTTTCTAATAACCTATGCTTCCCAAAGGAAACACAATATGGACAAAGACAAAACTGAAATCATGTATGATAATGCTCATTGATAGTGTCATTGCTAATATTGAGAGGGCAACAAAGTAAGCATTCTAAACACTACAGAGTTATTATCAAACATATCTTAAAATCTTATAAAGATTTTATTCATTCCAGAAAGGATAATGCATCCTTACTGTGCTGTAACTTGATTCTTTACATACAACAGTCATGGTTTCCACATGTTACAATTTTGTGAGGAGAGAAAATGGACCTAGGCCCAGCCCCTACCTTTCCGGTACTTGAGCAGAATATCCCAGAGGCTGCGTCGGGAGCAAGGGTCCACCCCACTGGTGGGCTCATCCAGAACCACTGTACTCGACATGCCCATGAAAGCAATACCAATGGAGAGCTTCCTCTTCAGGCCTCCAGAGAGGGTTTGAGTCTGTTTGTGCTGATGCTGAATTAACCCCACATCCTCAAGAGTTCTGAAATAAGAAGAAAGCCTTTACTCTTCTCTCCAACACTTGAGAGCTTTGCTTTGAATTTTATTCCACATATAATGACTTACAGTGACCAAGATCTTTATAAACCACAGAAACATCAAAGGGGCTTGGATGCTACATATGCATATGAGCCTTCACAGAGCAGCATTAACCTAGATGATGCCACACCCATGGGTTGAGTGTGACACTGGTCAGTAGTGTCTGCCAAGTGAGGTGCCTAGAAAATACTTTGTCTCCTCTCTGGAGAAACATTTCCATTGCATTTATACCTCCTGCCAAGGAGAGACCTTCATCACCTCAATGTGCTGGAATGGTTGAGGCACAGTGTGGTCAGAAGAAGCGAAGTTCCAGGGCTCACTTGAAAAGGACTTTATCTCTCTGAACCACTGTGCATCTTCCTGAGTAGGAAGTTCCAAGTACATGCCACTTGCAAAGTACAAGTCATCAGTTATCACTAATATAAAAACAAGCCTCTTATTCTCTAAGGGGCCTCTCAGTCTTTAGAGTTCCAGAGAATTTAAGATACCTAGCTAAAGACTTACCTATATGAAGCTTCACCCTCCATGTCTATGACTCTAACCTGTTTTGTTAACTTCTACCCATTACCATCACTGTGCCTTGTTAACTCCACAGGAATTTACCCACCCCCACCTGATGACCTTATTGAAGTCTAATACCTTGTTCAGGGTGGAGTTTAGACAATGCCTCCCTAAAATTTTTTTGCATGATCACTCAAACCAAGTGGATTTGTTCCCCCTTAACTTCATGAGTTCTTATCACTTCCTGATAGCCAACAACTGAGGACCTCTTTGAACTCAGGGAAACTGTCAGACTACACAAGCACTGAAGAAACACAGAGGTTTCACACAATTGAGATTCAGAGATAGTTGAGTCTGGAACCATTCCAGAATATTAAGCAAAGCACTGAGTCCCAAACACTTACCTGCCTGATGAATAAGTACATTTTTCATGTCTGCTTCATTATTTATTACTTTCCATTCTAACTCAGAAGGAGCTCTAACAAGCTTCTTAATGTCTAGTTTTCAGTCTGTGCATTTTATATTTAGTTCAAGTCTCAGAGTGCACTTTCTTCTGGTTAAACCTCAACCTAAACTTATAGCAATAATGTATGACCCTGCTTTCAGTGTTGACAACACCCAAGTTGCAAGAAGGAAGATGAATGGTTCAGTTTCAGCAGGCAACTACCGGACCCTATAGTCTACCAATACATTCCCACTTGGATGCTTCCCATAGAGCAGTGACGTGACTCTCTCCAGCTCAACTTGGACACATTAATCAGAGATCAGTCAGTAGGGAACCCAGAGAAATAAATATATCAGTGCATTGTTAAAAATTCTCAAACATGCATGTTCTAATTTCATTTCTACATTAAACCAACTTCCTTTATTTTCTGTTGACACAGCTCAGGATGCCTATACTACCTTTTTGTGTGACCCTGCAGTGCTGTCTCAGTGTATATCCCAAACATGCTGAAAGCCCACCTACTCTCATTATGCTTGGCCTTGTGATTCAGATGTGGCTTTGACACTGAGACACCCCAACCTCTACCTGGGGTGGTCTATCACAGCAGCTTCCCTTCCCAGGTATCCCACAAGGTGATAAGTGACAGTACCCTGCTTCTGTAGTGGACTGCACACAAACAGGCTGAGGTTTGCTTTGCTATCCCTAATGTAACTGGTTAGCACCAATCTGTTGCGCTCTGTACTTTTGCTTCTGTTTTTGATGGAAACCTGTTTTTGTGATACGTTTTGAACTTCAACATATAAAAAAATCTTATGGTCAAATTTATTCATCATTGTTTTTCTTAATTGGTAAAATCAAGAGTGGTAGGCAACAACAGTGGGGTAGAGAGAATAAATGTTAGTCTATTTTATTTGTGTGCATTTTACAAACTTTTGCAGGATTGCACAGAGGGGTCTACAGTTGCTAGAAGTTTATGTTGTGCATTTGGGGATGGGAACAGCAACAAAGAACAGGTCCTTCTCTAGGAGATATGTGGAGACATTATGTGTACGCACCCAACTAGAACACGAGAGGAAACAGAGCTATAGACAACCCACAAGCGACTGTGAGTTATGGTCTTGAGGTAGTCCAACCTGATGTAGAAGCCTCTATTCACATCACAAAATAGTAGGAATTAATTATGGATTTTAAGAATGTAATTTATTCATTTTACAAACTCCCACAAAAGGAATTCTTTTTTCAATTTTTAACTTAATAGTTAATTAATCCTGGTTAATCATAATTAACAATTATTTCACATATATCGTAC
>PVKS010005375.1:0-85530 GCA_004027875.1 Aplodontia rufa | reverse complement strand
ATGAGTCCACCATATGACCCTGCTATTCCACTCCTGGGTATCTTTCCAGGGGACTTAGAATCAGCACATTATAGTGACACAGCAACATCTATGTTCATAGCAGCACAATTTACTATTGCTAGGCTATGGAAACAACCCAGATGTCCCTCACTGGAAGAATGGATCCAAAAACTGTGGTACATTTATACCATGGAATATTGCACAGCAATTAGAAACAATGATATTGCAGCCTTCGAAGGTAAATGGATGGCTATGGAAGAGATCATGATGAGTAAAATCAGCTTAACCCAGAGATCTAAGGGTCGATTGTCTCCACTCATCTGTGGAGGTAGGGACTAGACCCTGGACAATGAGAAAATTGGTCTATTAGCATGTATTAAATCCAGATAAGATGTAATGCTTTACAACCTAATACTTTTTTTAGAGATATAGTGGGAAGGGGAAGGGTGGGATAAGGGAGGGTAATTGGGGGGGCACTCCTGGGGGTAATTGCAATATTCAGAATATATACACATTTTATATTATTTTGTTAAAATCTTGTAAGGTTGTTCAAAAATAAAAATTAAAAAAATATTTATTTTGTTATAAAATAGGTAACATTTTTCTATTCATAATAGAATATCAGTACAAAGAACATCTAATGATTTGGAAAAATCTTTCACTTGAGGTGAAAAAATCATATGTTTAAAGTCATTCATAGTTAGATCAGAGTGTACTTAAACAAGTATAATTCCAAAATATGATGCCAAATATGATTATGTTTCTACTTTGATTTAGTATTTTAGATGGTTCCTATGTCTTTTTATTCCCAGATTAGAATGGCTGATTTTCCTGCTAGTATACCTTATAAATGTCTTCTTTATAGCACAATGCACTTTATCATTTGTTTTCTCTTTCTATACTCAAATAAACTAACAACTCCATAGGTCAGAAGCCAGTTTTATTTTCATGTCAGAGCTTGAAATATAAAGCCACTAAATATATATGGATATATACGGAACGAATCATTGAACTCTTTTTGCTTTTGTAATTATTAATCATAGAATGAGAATCTCTGTCTGGTTTTGGTTTGTTTTTTTTTTTTTGTTAACTCTTTTCAAATGTTCAGCAAATATTTCTACTTCAGAATTCATTTTTCACCTATGGCAGACACACTATTAAATATGTTTTGGGATGACATCCATTGATGGATTCTAGGAGAGTCTCTTATCGTGAGGAGTAGGTAGAAACTTGCTATTTCAAAGCTTCTTTCATCTTTTTATAATCTCTCTTCTAGCAGGAACTTTGCTTAGTCTTTGCATTTTAATGTATCCACTGGGATGCTATAGCTAATGCTGGAGAGTTCGCACAGAATGTTATATTAGAAAGCTGTGTTCATAGCCTGTGATACAACTCCATTTCAACTTTAGACAATTCTGAGTGATTGGATTTCTGAATCCATTGCACAGGAATTAAGAAATAACAAAGCATAAGTACGTTTTATGTTGTAGAGATACTTTTGCCCCTTATTTGAGCCATCTGTGAAGACCATTCTCTTTATTTCACCATTATTAGGATATCATTAATTCATTAATTCAGTTTGATCAAAAGGTTTTAAAGTAAAATCAATGAATGGAAAATATGTATACTATCTAGATAGTGTGGAACTTAGCTGTATGTTACATACTGAAATATGTATACATATACACATATATATTCATATTTATATATGTCTAAAGAATTCATAATACCTTTTCTAAATGAGTTGATATTTGCCTTCTATTTGTGGTAACTGAACTATAAAGAAGATTTATAATTGTCAAAACTACATATGACAAATGAGAAAAGCAGTGTGCCATCAAGGAAAGAGCAGGAATGAAAATGAACATGTAAATTTTTTCAACTCATCCTGCCCACTATTTCCCACCCTCTTCTATGAGTTTCAGTTCAAGTAACGGTATCTTTAAGAGAGGTTATAAAAAAGAAAATATCTTAAAGGAGGAAGACTCCTGTAGAATAAGTAGTAATAGTAGTTTATTACTGTTCACTTGGTTTCCTCTTGAAAATCCAGCTCAAAAATTTCTGAGTAGCATATACTAAACATGAGAAGTTAGCACTGTACAGTATATTTTATGGAGGGTTCTAATCAGAATAATTTAAAGAGTTTTCACATGATCAATAATGATATATTACAGATAACAGTTGACACTGTGACTAATCATGTGGAAATACTGAAATAAGTGAAAAAGGTAACATAAAACAATGGTGCAATAAAAAGAAGATATATAAAAGGAAAATAATGATGATTTGAAAATCAATGATCATATGTTTTGGAATTAAATCTCCTGTTTTCATAACATGGGTTAAATGGCATCATTAATGTAAACAAAAGTTGGTAGTTCTATATTTACTGTAGTAACATGTTCTAAGTACTGTGCTGAAATAATTCATGGGACTTATCAAAAATAAATGGAATTAGGCAATACCTGGTGCCTTTTGACATGAAATGTGCATTAGAGACAAGATGCACTTAGCGATAATGTAGACACACTGCCTTGGGTCTTGAAATTTTATTAAAGAAAATCTATCAAAAGCTTATGTTATGTTAACATTATTTTGTTATGTCATTTTATGTTAGCATTATTTTGTTATGTAACAACAACGGTGATTGTAATAAAATAAAATTCACGTTGAACTATTTATTGAGTTAAATTTTTGACATAAAACCCATTTTAACTTTAGTGCATGATTTCTTTTGGCAAATTTATATTGTTTACATATTATTTTTCAAACCCTACTCTATGTGCCTTATTTGTAGTCAAAATTTTTTTCTCAGAAGGAGAGTAAAGATCTACAGTTAATAACATAGCTGTGTTTTTTTTTCTTTTTTTATTTGTTCGACATAGTGTTACATATTGGAGGGAATTGTTGTTACATATTCTTGTATACCTGGATATTGACAAAGTAAATTAAGGTACATCCTAGTCTCAGATCCCCCTTCCTTGGTCCACTCCCCATTCTCATGTCTCCTCTGCAATACCCCCATGTTATAGCTAGAGATAAGCATAAACATGTATATTAATTTTTGAAATTTCTGAGTTTATCTGCCTGCCTATATCGAGTTGGGCTTCTCATGGGAGTCCAGACTTCCCAGTTGTATTGATAATCCTTTTAATCCCTCCTTCCCTCACTGCCTCCCTTCCTTCTTCCCCCAGTTTCATAGTTATGGCTCCCCCAGCATATGTGAAATTTAAACTATGTTGAGGTTATCATTTACTCTTAGCTAACTTTCATCCTGTCTTAGATTTTACTCTAGCTTCCACATGTGAGAAAAAACATTCAGCCCTTAAGTCTCTGTGTTTGGGATACTTCCCTCAGGAAAATTTTTCCTTCTCCATCCATTTGGCTGCAAATGCCATGATATTGTTCTCTCTAAAGCAGAGTAGAAGTCTACTGCATACGTATGTACCACAGTTTTTGAATCCACTCATCCAAGTGAAGGGCATTTGGGTTGGTTTCATAGGTTAGCAATTTTAAATTAAGCTGCTATAAGCATTGATGTAGCTGTGTCTCTGTAATATGCTGATTCTAGCTCTTTTGGGAAAATACCCAGAAGTGGGATAACTGGGTTGTAACGTAGTTCCAACCCTAGGTTTTTGAGAAATCTCCACACTGTTTTCCAGAGTGGCTGTACAAGTTTGCAGTTCCACCAACAGTGTATTAATGTTCCTTTCTTCCCACAACCCCACCAGCATCTATTACTGTTCATATTCATTTTTGCCCCTCGGAGTGGAGTGAGGTGGAATCTTAGTGAAGTTTTAATATGCATTTCTCTGATTGCTAGCAATGCAGAACATTTTCTCATATATTTATTGGCTTTTTGGACTTCCTCCATTGAGAAGTTTCTATTTAGTTCCCTAGCCCATTTATTAATTGAATTATCTGTGGTTTTCATGTTCAGTTTTTTGAGTTCTTTTTATAGTCTGGATATTAACCCTCTGTTGGAGGTGTAGCGGGCAAAGATTTTTCTCCATTCTGTAGGTCTCTCTTAACACTCTTGACTGATTCTTTAGCTATGTATAAACTTTTCAGTTTAATGGCATCCCACTCATTTATTCTTGACTGTAATTCTTGTGCTTTGGGATTCTTTTTAAGGAAGGGAGTGCCTATACCGATGTGGTGGAGTATTGATCCTAGTTTTTCTTCTAGCAATTGTATAGTTGCTAGTTTAATTCCTAATTCTTTGATCCATTTCAATTTGATTTATGTGCAGGGTGAGAGATTAGGATCTAATTTTAGTTGTCTCCATATTGTTCAAAGTCTTAAAGGTCTTCACTGTGTTTCAACTTGGAAGCCTATAAAAGATTCCTACAGTATCTGTATTTATCTTTAGATGCTTCAAGCACCCCAGGGGACAGAACAAGATGCAACAGCATTTGGAACCTTTATGGAACTCTTTTCCCATGAGCCATATGCTAAGATACAGCCCTTAGGGACAACAGATTAGAATTGTATTCTCAAATGAAGTGGGTTAGTCCTCAGCTCCATAGAGGTCCACTAAGGGTTGTACCTTTTTCTTCATGGAAGGAGGGAGCAGATGAACAATTGTCCTTCTCCTTGAAGAATATGCCTTGAGCACTGTGCCACACGATTCTAACAAGTTGGCATGTCCCTGAATTTTGGTGAGATGTATTTTCTAACCTCTAGTACATGTGTGTCTCACGGAAGTGTATGGAGCACTTTGTAACTTCTATCAGCCTGCACCACATCCTTATAGTGGATTAGTGTTTTATCCAGTGAAGAGTAGAAATAATGTTCCCAGCACTGTGAGTAGAAAAGGTGATGATAGAACTGAAACAGTACAGCATGGATGTACTACTGCCTCTGTGAGCTTCAACCAAACTGCTTCTGATGGTCACTGTTCAGAAAAACAGAGCCAATTTATTAATACAATGAGTAAGGTACCAGGGCATATATTTATTTTCTTTAGCCACAAAACACAGATAGAGAACACTTGTTTCAACTTATGTGACTCTGTTGTCATTCTGTGAGATATTCCCTTATCCTGCCCAGGACGAATACACACATTGAACAGTACAAGGAATGCATTATGACAATTACTTTTTTCTTGGCTTTAATGCTAACCACTTTTCTCTGAAATTCTATATTGCTTTTGACTTACAATTCATTTATGTACAAGCCATTTTGATGCTGTTTACTTAATCTTCACTACCACAGTAGCACTCCCTCCAAATGGCAGGGAACCAGCATGGAGTTCTGTTAGTTGCCAAATGTCTGTTGCAAGTATGAATTTCAGTACTGGAAGCAACACGTTAGAATGGTTTCAAAAATAGATATCAATTTAAGTTCCATCAGGGACAAAATTCCATGAATCAATTGATATATCTGGGGCACTTATGCTCACTGTTATATCATGTTGCTATTTTGGATCTCAAGGAATTATTGGCAAGAAATTGTGTTTGGTAACATATAAGATTTAATGTGCTTGTTTCTTCTACATCACTGCCTGATTTTTTTTCTTTCTTTTTTTTTTTTCAGTATCAGGAATTGAACCCAGGAATGCTCTGCCTTTGAGCCACATACCCGATTTTTTTTTTTTTTTCTTTTGAGGCAGAGACAAGGCCTCACTAAGTTGCTGAGGTTGGCTTTGAACTTGCAATTCTCCTGCCTCAGCCACTGGAACCACTGGGATTACAGGTATGTATCACCATGCCTAGCTCCAGGCCTAGCTCCATGCCTAGTTTTCATGGTAAATGACTTCAGGTTCCTTGGGTAAAAGTCAGTGGTATCATTTATAGCATGGGTTGCCATAGTTTTTGTGCCATATTTGTTATTTGAATACAACCATGCCCTAGTCTGCAGCTGCTTTCACACTATATGAAGGAAGGAACAAGCTCACCTGGACTTGAGAGCTTGCCCACAAATCTTTAAATATTTACTATCTTGCCCTGTGTAAAAAAGTTTTGACAAATATTTGATTTACAATGTAAATATTTGGAAATATATGAGATCTTTCACCAATTTCCAGAGTTCTCCTTTTTTTCTTTTTTTATTGGTTTTCTTTTTAGTTATACATGACAGCAGAATATTTGATGATATACTTATAAAAGCATGTAATACAATTTGTTCTAATTCATTCTGTAGGATTTTCCCCTTCCCTACCCTTCCTCTCAACTCCTGTTCCCTTTCCTGTACTGATCCTTCTGTTACTTACTTACAATTATTTTTAAATTAGTGTGTGAGCACTCTTTTTAAGGAATTCTAGGTTTGTAAATGAATGTAAGCCTGAGAGATGATTGAGGATCAAGAAGGCTCTCACATCATGATTACAGTAAGACTTCTCTTTTCCTTATTCAGGACTTTACTAATTATCATATCAAGACAGTCCTTATTAGGCTGTCCATCTCTTTTAAATATGGAAACAATGATAAATGGTAAATATGAAAAATTTTTTGTGGTTTAATCCACCTGGTCCCCATTTCTGCTCCAAGACTTAAGAGAGTGCTTTTGGCTACTTCGTCTATGGCAGTTAAATGGCACCAGATGGCCAGTCTCTCCAATACCCATCTACCCACTGAATTCAGAGACCCTCTTGCAATAGCAGAATTTCCCTGTCATTCCTGTCCTACAGTAACCATTAAAGAGCTATTAAAAAATGCAAGTGGAGCCCTAATAAATCCTTAAGATGGGTAGATTAGCTCCATTTCTTCCAAATTTACAACTGAAATACTCTGGACATAATATTAAAACATAAGCACAGGAAGATTCTGAAAGGTAGAACAAAGAAGGATGGTTGCCCTGTAACCTTGAGTTTTGAGGAGAAACACAGGGGCTAGTTCCTTAAGTTTGCTTATTTTTCCCCCATACATTATACACAGGATGATAGAAAGCCTCCAACATACAACCTCAGCCAAAGGCCCAGTTAAAAAGTGGCCTAATAACAGATTTTTTTTTCCTTGGCAATACACTGCTCCAGACAAACACTGATTGCTGCAGAGGGTAATTTTCTGTCCTCATTCCATTGCAAAGTAGCAGCAGGGACAGCAGGGTTTACAGGGAGCTAAACTTTGGGTACACGTGACATGAACATTTGTACCAGACAGTGTTGAAGAACTCCGTGTGCAGATTATATTCTATCCCATTCCCAGAGAAACACATAGGGTTAGGGTTAGCTGAGCTTGGTGAAAAGAAAAACTTCAAAACACATTTAAAATTACAAGAGATTATTCAAGCAATAACATGAGCTTTGTGCTATCAGTGTGATTAGTGAATTTTGTAGGTTGAATGAAGAAGCAAAGTCAATAAATAACCTGAACTGTTATAGCTAGGCATTTGCTTTATTTGATTCATGACCTTCCACTGAAGTGAATAGAGTTGTGTAAACTATAGGTCGGTTGCATGTTTGTGATTGATTGAGGCTATTTATTTATTTGTTTATAAGTCAGCCTCAGGAAATGTTTCCAAGTTAAGTTCTTGTTTCTCACATAAGAGCCCAATTACAGACATTACTAATGGCCACCTTCTTTTTTTATCTTAGTAGCTGCCACCTTTATTAGCCTCTTGATCTTGAGAGCCTGACTAAAATGTTGAACATTACTTCCACTCTTAGTATGGACTTGTTTAGTTTCAGTGTGGGATTCAGGAGTCGTGACATCAGATTCTCTGAAAGATTTTTGATGTGTTTGATGTTCTAAAAGGAGTAAGACCATCTGATGCATAGTGGGCATCTTCATAGAAGCATTGAAAACACCAGAGGTCACAGTGTGCCACAGTGACTAATGGGATGACTCTCGGGATAAAAACACTAAGACACATGTTATTAAAAAACACCCCTTAAAAAATAAGGCGAAGAAGAGCCAGAAGAGGAACTACATGTTTTAACCAAATAGACTTTTTATTGTTTTCATGTAACTGAATTTCCACAACACCAACTATATTTATTTAAATGCATCAAAAAATGCTAATTTTCACATACACACTTCTCCCTGCTAAGCTACCAGGCAAACCAAATAAGTTTTCCAAAGAAAATTTTGGGGACAACTATGGCCTTTGCAGTATCAACTAAATAGACAAAGTTTAAGACAGACTCCCAATTATTACTTCATTTACATTTACCCCCAACCAAGAAAGAAGCATTCTACGAAAAGATACCCATTTAGAAGGATTTACATCTCCTGAAAATTCTCTCCTGCAGAGGGAAACAAAGGGATGTAGATCAATATTCAGTTTCTGACTCTTACAGAGTTACAGTAGTACCCTTAGAACCCCCAGGACCAAAATCAATTCTTTATTTTCCATTTATTGAAATGTGAAGTTGTTTATTAGTAAGGCTAACTATTAATCTCCCACAGATAAAGACATACCTGTACAGGACACAAAAGACTGTTTCCTGAGGATACCTTATCTTTAGAGATCACCAGGAGGGAAGCACTGGTTGTATTATCCAAGACTTCAGTACTACATGACTGATACTGATAATAAAGGAATTAAGTTTATTGATTTGTCTATTACATGTCAAATTATCTTTCATTTTTTCTTATTTAGTTTTAGGTATGATTTAACTATGAAACCATCCCTATGGGTTTTGCTAACTCTTATATTTAATGAAGAATTCTAAAGATATGAATCTAAATTCATAACCCTACAGATAAGAATGAATTTGCAATTTGAACAAGTAGTCACGCTTGGACTATCAGTGAAATTTGTTATATGCTGAACTGCACAATCTCTAAGATCATGAAAGGTTTAAACTTCATCATGACATAGCCAACATTCAGTTAAATTTCCCACAAATGATGCCAATTATGAGATCTTTATTACCAAGTTATCTTGCCATAGTTAAAGAGAAGAGGACACAAGGGAAAGAGACAAGGTCAACACAATGACAGAGGAGAGAAGTCTTGATGTGTGATCTTGGGAAAGCAATTCATGTTGAGGGTGTCATATGCTTCAGGGGGAAATCTTGGTGGTCAGTTTTACCTTAAGTACTGTAACAGTTTTACCATCCCTAGAGTCTAGAGAGACACTCTGGAGGTGAGAGATATGAAATCACAGCTTGAGACATTGAAGTTTTGCTATGATATGGATATCGAGAAGAATTTTGGAATGTATACTTATAGCATTGTTCAAGGACAGTATTTATCTGGTGTTGTCCTCAAAAGACCCAGTCTCTGGTTGGTTTGAGTTTGTGAAAGACTGCCTTCCATCAGTTGGTGGAACATAGAAGGCTTCTTCGACCTGTGAAAATATACTATGGCATGATAAATTAAAGTCTTGTAGAATTAAGTCATGTAGCGTTTAAAAGAATGGGAGATGCATGCATCGCTATTATGAGACATTGAAATTCTTCTACTAGCTGTAAGGAGTCAATATATGTTTTCTAGTAGGGCTTCATTTTATTACTAATTCAGTGAAGGCAATTACTTTCACCGATATCAGTTTTAAAATACCTTTTGTCCTTTCAGTTTTCTAGAAGGTTGAGGATGCCAGGGACGATGGCAATATCATCTTGTTTATAACACTACTTTTACCTCCCATAATATATTGAGATTTTCCAGTAATATTCCATAAAGGAATTACATTGTCTAACACTACTTTTACCTCTCATAATATATTGAGATTTTACAGTAATACTCCATAAAGGAATTTCATTTTCTAATAATCTTTTAGCTACTGTAGTATCACTGATTTATTTATTTATTTATTTATTTTATTTTTTGGTACCAGGGATTGAACCAGGGGCACTTAACCACTGTGCCACATCTCCAGTTCTTATTTTTTATTTTGAGGCAAGTTCTTGCAACGTTTCTTAGGTCTTTACTAAATTATTGAAGTTGATTTTGAACCTGAAATCCTTCTGCCTCAGCCTCCTGAGCCATTAGCATTTCAGGCATTCACCACTTCACCCTGCTCACTCACCTTGGGTTTTTAAAATTTTTTTAGTTCAACATAGTCTTATATATTGAAGGAATATGTTGTTACACACTGATTAATGTTTATGTATTGATGATGTAACATGAACCCAATCCTTACCCAAGATCCACTCCCTTTAGCACAATCCCTGATCTCTTATCTTTGCTATATTTCATGAATAGCTTGATAAGGAGAAGTGTTCATTCTTATGTAAAGCTCTGATAGAAAGTGTCTGAGAATCTATCAGGTTCTGAGTTTTTCTGTTTTGAATACTTTTAATTGGTTTTCAATTTTATTACTTGATATTGGTATGTTTAACTTTTTTATAACATTATGCATCAATTCGGGAATGTAGTATGTGGCTAAGAATTCATCCATGTCTTCCAGATTATCCAGTTTGGAAGATTTTAGTTTTTCAAAAGTGATTCTAATAATCCTCTGGAGTTCAGACAGGTCAGTGGTGATTTCTTCATTTTTCTCTCTGATTTTGTCTATTGGCTTTTTTTCATTCTTTCTTTTTTTGAAATTGGCTAGGGGAGTCTGTCAACTTTATTTTTTCAAACGAACAACTCTTCATTTGTTGATTTTTTGAATTTTTTTTTATTCTCAATGTCATTGATTTCAGATCAATGAGATCATGATTATTTCCAATCATCTACTGGCTTTGGGATTGGATTGCTTTTCTTTTTGTAAGAATTTGAGGTGTAGCTCCCTAGATTTTTCATGTAGGCACTCAGTGCTATACATTTACCTCTTAAGAATGATTTCATACTGTCCCAGAGATATCAATATATTGTATCTTCATTCTCATTTGTTTCAAAGAATTTCTTAGCTTTTGCTGTAATGTCCTTTTTAATCCAATCTTCATTTAAAAGGGTATTATCCAGTCTCCAGGAATTTATGTGTTTTCTGTTATTTTTCTTGCTCTTAATTGCTAGGATTATTCCATGTTTTTTAAGAGACAGAGAGGGAGAAAATGAAAGAGACAGAAAGAGAGAATCAATTTTATTTATATTTTCATCTGGCTTTAATTTCTCTGATACTTGGTCATGTACGTGGTGCTACAGTTCAATCTCAGGTCCTCACACATGCCAGGCAAGTGCTACAACTGCTAAGCCACTGCTCCAGCCCAGGATGATGCCATTGTGGTATTATAGGATATATTGGATTACATCAGGGGTTTTGTTTTTGTTGTTGTTGTTGTTGTTATTTTTTGTATTTGCTAAGATTTCCTTTGAGGACTAGCATATGATCTATTTTGGAGAAGGATTCACGTGCTACTGAGAAGAAGGTTAACTCAGCAATTTGGGATTGACTATCCTATAAATGTATATTAAGTCTAGTTGATTTACAGTGTTGTTTAGGCTGGGGATATTTTTATTGAATTTTTCTTTCCTTTTATGATCTGTCAATTGGTGGTAAAGGTGTTTTAAAGTCCCCAAGTATTATTGTGTTGAAGTATATAAAGGGTTCAATGTCATAGAATATTTTTCCATGTATTTGAGAGCATTAGTGTTGGGGCACAGATGTTTACTATGATTATATCTTCTTGATGTATTATTCCCTTTACTAAGATATAGTGACCATTTTGTCTCTTCTGGTTAATTTTTTTTTATTGAAATCTACTTTGTTGGGTGTAAGTATCACAACACAGGCTTGCTTTCTAGGGCCATAAGCCTCGTAGGTTTTTTCTGCATCCTTTCACCTTCAATCTGTGCATGTGTTGGGCTATAAGATGAATCTCCTGTAAGCAGCAAATTGTTTGACTTTCTTTTTTGATCCAACCTGCTAATCTGTGTCTTTCTTTTGGCACATTGAAACCATTCGTGGTCAGTGTTAGAATAGATTTGTGATTGCGGTTCACTGCCATCATGATTTTTTGCTGTATTTTTGTTCTGTCTTGATTATCTGTTAGTGGAGTATATTTTTTATTGAATTTACTCTGGATTTTGAGAATTGTTTGCTTTTTCCTCTTTTTGGAGTTTGTCTTTGAGACTTCTTTGTAGTCCTGGTTTTCTTTTAATGAAAGTTGCAAGTTTGTTCTTACCATGGAATGTTTTTATTTACACTTCAAATTTGAAGCTCAGTTTTTCTGGGTACAGTAATCTCAGTTGAAAGTTGTGTTCTTTCAAGGATTGTAATATCTCATTATAGGATCTTCTTGCTTTTACGGTCTGAGATGAGAAATCAGATGTAGTCCTTATTGGTTTGCCTCTGAATGTGACTTGGTGTTTCTCTTTTGCAGCTTTTACTATTCTTTCACTGTTTTCTCTGTTATACATTTTGGATTTGGGATGTCTTAGTGCACTTCTTGTTTGATTTGTTCTATTGGGTGTCCTATATGCTTCCTGAATGAACTTTTCTGTTTTGTTTCTGATATGGGAGGAATTTTCTTTAACTATTTCCTTGAGAATGTTTTTAATGCCATTCATTTGAAATTCAATGTTTTCCTCTATTCCAATTACTCTCAGGTTAGGTCTTCTAATTTTGACCTAGACTTCTTCATAACACTGATAATGCCCTAAAAGTGTTCTTTTCTTTATGTTCTCTGTGCATTCTAGGTTATTCACTCTGTCCTCATCTTGGAAGTTCTTTCTTCAGGAGCTGAGGTTCCATTTTCTACTGAGATTAATCTGTTATTAAATTCTCCCATTGAGAATTTTGTTAACTGTCATTTTCAAATCTGATAAATCCCTTTTCAGTATAATGATTTAATTATTAAAAATAATTTTCATCTCTTGTGCTTGTTCTCTTATTTCCTTTCTTATCTATTTTTTAAGTTCTTTGATATTTTTAATAATCAGGTACTTTTTAGCTTTTTCTAGGTTTTCGTCCCACTCTCCATCTGTAGACTCCTTGGTTGAGGAATTGTGGGGTTGAGGCAAAGGTTTGTTAGTCAGTTTTCTCATTTTTGAAAGTCTTTTTCTTGCTCCTTGAGTTGGAGTGAATTCTTTTTCTCCTTATTTTGTGTGTGTTCCTTTGTCTAATTGCATTATTTTTTCTGAGGTTCTTTGTTCAATTGGATGTATGAATCAGTGCTGTGGGATTGAAGTCTGAGATCTTTCTCTGGTTATTCTACTTTGAAACCTTATTACTAGCTTGATTTTTGATTTGTGTGTGTGTGTGTTGTTGTTGTTGTTGTTGTTTTGTTTTTTCCCTTCCATTACTTGGGTTGTAGTATTGTCTGGAAAGGTGACTTCAACAGCAGGCTCCCCAACCTGTGAACCTTTTTTGATTTTGCAATTTCCAATGCCTCCTGAGATAAGGAAGCATAATTAAAATGAACATCAAATGCATATAGTAAACCACATTGAACTAATTTACTTTATTCCTTTTATAACTATTGTAATGTTAATTGGTGTCTATGAGAGGAATGATAGGGTTAGCAAATACCTCCAGTCAGGAAAAAAAATCTAAAATTTAAAAATAAATATATAAAATAAAGTAAAAGTGAAGAGAAGAAAAAAGAAAAAATGAAAGTATTTATATTTGTATATGACTATGTACCAATCAGATCTGCAAGAATACACTAAAAAAATAAAAATGAGAAGATGCAAGAAATAAAAACAACTCATACAAACACACCCCTTCAAAAAAATAAAGAAAGAAAGTAGATAGGATTTTTTCTAATGAGTTGGTCAAAGTATAAAACAGGGTAGATGATCACTATTGACTGGGCTTTTGTACACACAGGCTGGGTCCTGGATGGAGGCACTTCCAAGGTGAGATTGATAGGGACCTCTCTTTTTCCATTCCCTGGTGGAAGTCAGAATCCCGGGAGTCCTCCCAGGATTCTTGTCATACAGAGGGGGTGGAATTCTTCATTACCACTGCTGCTTGTGAACACAGCCTTTTGGCTTTCCAGGGTTGAGGTCCTAAAAGTTTTGAGACTGACTTTTCAGACTTCTGCCTCACTTCAGATAGGGCTGAACTACTGTTATCCCTGACCTGTGGTTCTTGGAGTCTTGGGAGACCTCTAAACTCTTGGGTCTTCAGACTCAGCTGACTGAATTTCCTCATAGCTCCTGGAGCTGGCACTGGCCAAGCTATGTTATAGAACTTGTTGAGCTAGTTCATGGCTCCTGGGCCTGGGCTATCCCAGCCAACTCATGGGCCCTGTAGCTGTACTGGCTGAGCAAAGTTACAGAACTTGCTGAGCTAGGTTGCAGGTCCTAGGGCTGGCACAGGCCAAGACAGCTCATGGCTTCTGGAGCTGGTACCATCTGAGCTATCTTGGGTTCTCCAGAATGGGACTTGGGGTAGACTCCAGCTGAGCAAGTTTGTGGCTCCTGTGGTGAGTGCTGGCTATGCTATCTCATGGGACCTGTGGCATCCACTGGCTGAACTAGCTTGTAGCTCCTGGGGGAGATGCCAGCCCAAACTCAGAGCTCCTGGAGCAGCTACTTGTACTGATCATGGGGTTTCTGTAGGCCTTTTCTTCTTTGTTCAAGCCTCTGAGTCACTCCTGTTCCTTGGTTGTCTAATATTGACTTTTAGCAAAGACTGCCCTTCACCCACCTTATGAAAAGGCTCTTCTCCCATTGTAGGCGTCTCACCTCATGGAAAGCTGGTACACACAGCCATACTGCCAGTCGCCATCTTCTTCTTATTCTTTTTTTTTTTTTTTTTTCAGGGCTGAGGACCAAACTTGGGGCCTTGCACATGCTAGGCAAGCGCTCTGCAACTGAGCTAAATCCCCAACCCCCCAGTAGCCATCTTCTATCTCTGGTTCAGTGACCTTCTTATATGGGAATGTTTCTATGCAACTAGAAAAACGACAGATGGTTACAAGAAAATGTGGACATTCAAGGAAATATTGAATAAGATTCCTTTGTCAATGTTTAAAAGATTCAGCAAGTAGCAGAAATGTACCACCTGAGGGGCTGGAGCAGTGGCTCAGCAGTTACGGTGCTTGACTGGTATGCCCAAGTACACGGGTTTGAACTCCAGGAGTATGTGCACAGCAAAGTGTCAGAGGAGCAAGTGTCACATGAAAAACTAAATAAAAATTCATTCTCTCTTTCTCTCTCACTGTCCTTCTCTCTTAAAGAAAAAGAAAAATAAAAGAAATGTATCACCTGAGGTTTCTACAGTTTTGCTTGAATTGTGGGTTTAATAAATTATTTCAACAATTTGAGAGCAATTACCCACAAACTAAATAATTTGTATTGTTTTGTCTATTCCATGATAAGTTGTGAATACTGAACTTTTAATAATGGACTATTTAAGGATTCAGGAAGGACCATGTCACCATCTGTGTTCTACATAATAAGTCTATTCTTAACACTAAATGTATGTATTTTTAAATACCAGTTTTGTTTCTCTAATTCCAGAGCAATACACAATGAAATAGGTTATCATATGGGATTTAATTTTGATGCATGTCATGGAGTTCATTAAAATTGTATATCTCATCAGTTTCAGATTAGTGGACAGTAATAAAAGAAGGCAAGGCATTTCCTTAATATTTAATTAACTATTTTTTTGCTGGACATTAGGAAAGCAGTTTTACAAATCAGTTTGTTCATTAGTTCTCAAAATTCTTACCCACTCCAATGGAATGTTTTTTAAGATTACCTGAAACCTGAACTTACCAGAAACATTTCCATGATTCTATCAGAGTAAAATGATTTAACTCTGTGGATGATAGAATACTTAGATTGGCCCTGCTTAAAGACATACTTTTGCAGTTCCACATTCCTGTTCAAGGAGATAAATGGGAATGGCATGATGCTATAGTTAACTGTGTTGCATTTTGGAACCCACAACTCTGGCAAAACTCTGAGAGTTTTCAGCTGATGCTGCCCTTGTTAGTACTTTTCATTTTATGGTGTGGATTTTTTTTCTTTTTTCCTGCATAAGATGGAATCCGAGACATCTCTACCTCTTTGTGATTTGAAGGCTAACAGACAATGTCCTTAGTTCTGTTCTCTCTATTTCTGTACTTTATCTGGTTATGATTTTCTTTAAGCAACTTTAAAAATGTTATTAATTATTGCTATGAAATTTCAAAGGGAATAAAACTTTAACTGAGATTATATTTCTAAAAATCATTCCTTCAGTGTTGTTGAAATCAAACTCTGAAGATTGATAAATGACTCTTTAATTTCAATAATTAAATACTTCCTATCTAATATTCCAATGACTACTTTATAGCTTTTAATAAATGCAGCAATACTGAAATACTGACTACCCAGGCCCCACTTTCCTTCCCTAATTGCAGTTCTCCTTTTTCCCATTGAGTAGAACTCCCCAGAGAATAGTCTTCCACTATATCCCAAGACTCAGTTGTTGGGAGACTGAGCTCCCTCACATGAGTTTAATGATCAGTTGAGCACATGGTGCCCTTTGCTATTTCTTTAATTTGTTTTGGGGGCATTTAATCTGTGGAAATATGATTTTAATATCTAAAATTGAAATAATAATTTCCTCAAAAAATCACAAGCTTCCTCTTAATAGTCTGATTTCTTTAAAGAATTCTACAGTTTTGTCTTGTACATTGTAAAAAATATGCAACTTCAAAAATTATCTGTTTTTTACTATTGATATAGCTATTGTTTTATATTAATTGTTCATTCATATTCTCATTTACATTCATCTCATCTCCTAACACCACCTGATTTATATCTAAAGTTCAATTCATTAACATTATATGAATGTATTTATTGGTTTAAAATCATTTCTCAATCCCAAATCCTTCTACTACAAATATTAGGTTAATCTTCCAAACACAATTTGTACCACATTATACATGAATTTAAATTTTTCACTAAACATTTTTCACTGGGATATCAATTCCAAACAAAGTATACATTTATTTACAATGCTCAACAAGCATATCAAATTAACTATTTAAAATTGGGCTATTGAGCTGGAGCAGTGGCTCAGTGGTTGCAACACTTACCTGGCATGCATAAGGACCTGAGTTCAAACCCCAGCACCACATACTCAACAAAGTCTTGGAGCAACCAGGACCACATGAGAAACTAAATAAAATTGATTCTCTCTTTCTTTCTCTCTCTCTGAAAGAAAAAATAAAATTGGGTTGTTTATTATCTATTTTGCCCCCTTTCAAAAAGGAGAACTGACCATTTAAAAAGTTAATTAACTTACTCAAGATTGCACAGGAAATGTTGGATTTAAAATAACCTAGAAAACTTCATTTCAAATATCATGATCATTACCAATAATTGTGGCCCACCAGTACTATTTTCTTTTCTTAATATATCATTTTCTTAATATACATTTTAAAATTGTGAAATATTGCGTTTTTCTTACTTCATTGAAAATGCATGTTCATAATCTTCACTTATAGAATATTGGACCAATATTCAGATATGTATTTATTTTCTCAAAAACATATAACAAATAATGACTGGAACAGATATTAAAATAATATGTTTGTGGAAACTTGAAATCAAAATATCTTTCTCTAGACTTCCTTTACATGGACTTCGAATGTAGCATACAAAAGTACATATACTTTATAAACTAATATTTTTATGGTTTTAAGCACATATTTGAAGGTGTGATTCCTGATTGGAAAGTGGCTGGATAAGACCTTGATCTTATGAAAGGAATAATAAATTCATGAGTTAATAGCTGATAGAAATATTGGGTGATGATGGAAACTTTAGGAAATGGTGCCTAATTCAAGAAAGTAGGTCACTGGGGGTTGTACCTTGGAGAAGATATCTTGTCCCTGGCTTCTCTTTCTCAGCTTCCTGGCAATGCTCAGGTGAGCTTTCCTCCACTGCACTCTTCTGACATGATGATTCTGACTCTCTGAAGGCCTAAAAGCAATGGAGACAGCCAACTATGGACTTAAACCTCCAATCTGTGAGTCAAAATAAACCTTTCGTCCCTTAAGTTGATTTTATCAAGTATTTAATCACAGTGAATGGAAGATAACACAATCATATTTTTTTATAAAATATATTTATAAACATGCATCAATATTTAAGAAACCTTACGTGTCAAGAATTAGAAAACAGTTTATGACATTGGACCAAAGGTTAAGTGGGAACAGGATTCTGTTAGTATTCCTAAATATATTGATAAATTCAAATGGAATATAACAATGTTGTCCAACTGCATCAGATTAATAATGTACTATAAGTTATCCAACAAGTGCGCTCTCACATTGACTTTCCTATTTAATCAAACTGTTTTATTTAGTTATGCTTTTGACAATTTACATATTACTCTCACGATTCTTTTTGTTTGTTTTTGTTTTTCTGTGGTGCTAGGGATTGAACCCAGGCCTCATGCATGCAAGGCAAGCACTCTACCTGTAGAACACATCATTAACCCTGTTCACACAGTTCTTTAATAAGAACATTTATTAAGAACATTTGGAAGCTACAAAAACTTAACTAGTTATACATAAACACAATAAAATGTTTTTATCAGCAATTAAATGAAAATCCTCTTTCCTCTAAAACAGATAAATGATGATGATGATGATAATATATTAATGCTATAACACTGTGTACATTTAATAAAATAATTAAATATTTCTGTTAAAATAAGTTCAATTCAAAAAAATCACTTTTTTGTGATATTATTTCCATGTCTACAATTTGACAATTTTCTGGAGTCTAAAGTATATTCCTAAGTGAAGGTGACAGCATAATAAGGTGTCATGTAAGATAAGAGGAATGCAAAAATATATTAAGAGCTATTTTCAAGTGTGTGAATAGGAAAAATATTTAACAAATGACACATTTCAATTCAAGTTACACTATTTTTAGATAAAATTTTAATGGGCTTAGATCTTTTAACTTTGGGTTTACAAAATTAAATGAACTGAAAAATTGTTTTCATATTAATATCAAATTTATAAACCTAAAATATTTTCTTTCAATAAAGCTTACATAATTAGCATTTCTTATTACATGTAACACTTCTTACATAGATAAATGCATTTTATATGTTTTTTTACTGGTATTTGCTTTTGTAAATTTTATGTAATGTTCATTCTCTTGGTATGCAAAGAATACATATATGCATGTATATACAAAAGAGCTATATTTATGGTTATTCCCATTACAGAAAAATACTTTCATTTTATTTTTTTATTTTATTTTTTAATTTTTGCTACAAAGTTCTTTAAAACTATGGCACTATTAACTGCTTTAAAATATTTGTTTCATAGTGAAAGTCAAACTACACATTTTAACAGCACCTTTATTGTCTGTTTTCATTTTTTTCAACATAAAGAATTTGATTTATATGTAACTATTGAAAACTAAAAAATGAAAAAAATCTACAAGCTGTACCTTCATTTTTCTTTTAAAAATTCCTTTAAATGGTTAACACTTTAGGAGTTTGCAAAATTGGTTCATTTATTTTCTGGATGTTTTCCTGAAAATTGGACCAAGATTATAAGCAATATAGGTTCATTTAGAATGCATAGTTCCTCGGTATCTAACATGTATTTATTCTTTGGATTTTTACAGTGATATTGTGTCAATGTTTAGAGCACTATATTCTTTTTCAGGAACACTAATTTAATCAAATGGACGTATTCCTTTCCCCAGTATAATGTATTTAGACACACATCTCCATCACATATTTTGCTGTTTTTATTTTCTAATTCTATCTTGTTGTGATAAATTCTAGCTTCTTTAAAGTTTCCTTTATTTCATTTATCCTGATTTTAAAATAATACTTAAGTGACGTCATTGACATCAGTCATGACCATCACATTACCAACACAGCGAAGATTTAAGTTCCCTTTTACAAGTTCGGAAGGACTTGTCTAGCATATTACATTAATCTGGAGTCACTATCATCTTAATCCACCAATTCCTCAATGAATTTCAAGATGAAACTCATTCAAATTTTTATAACAGTGATATCTTTATTACCCAATGGACAATTAACACAGTAGCCACCTATGACTCCTGGAAGCACTTCTGTGATGGGTAGAATGGAGGCTTTTCATAGATGTCAAATTCCTCATTCCCAGAATCAGTGAAAATGGTTGACTGTGTAACAAAGGGTGATGAGGTCTAAGGTTGCTAGTCATCTCATATCTTGGATTATCCAGGGATGCCCAATGTCATCACATATGTCCTTAAGTGTGAAAAAGAAAGGCAGACTCAGAAAGGTGTGGCGTAGAAAGAAGGACCTGGCCACTTAGAGCTTTGAGGATGGTTGGGGACTATGAGACAAGGAGTTCAAGCAGTTCTAGAAGCAGGGAAAGGAGACAGGTTTTCACTTACAGACTCTAGATGGAACAGAGAAATACTCGATTGTATCCTCCTGAGATATTTTGGATTTTTGACCTCCATTACTGCAAGAAAATAAATTGTGTTGTTTTACACAACAATGTGTTTGATAATTTGGCATAATAGCAATAGCAAACTAATGCACTTTTTTTTTCTACTGAAGACCATTTTAATCACACCATTTCTGGAACACAGCAATCAGCAAGAGATAACCCAGAGTGCAGTGTAGGTGTGCGTGGGTTGTGAACAAACACCAAGCCATTGTGTACAGGGGACTGGGGCATTAATGGACTTCAGCATCCTCCCTGGAGCATGCAGTGACTGACCTCACTGTGGTAATGAGTTGCAGGACTTGGAGCTGTCCCTTGGGACACAAGCACTGGCTGAGTGTGGATTCCCTCTCAGTCACCTGCCCTCCTGCAAGCATGAGTCTAGAAGTGCTGACCTGGGAAGCTGCTCCTCTCACAGATGGGGAGATCTGCAGCTCTCTTCCTTTGTACCCAAAATACTTGGTGAGGAACAGGCCTTCAAGGACTCTTGCATCCTCCTCAGGCAATAGATAGCCCAATCTGGGCCCTGACCCTCCTGGGGCTGTGGGTGCTACATCTTCACAAGTAGTGACCATGGTCTCCAAACTAAAGTTCTGCAAGAAGCTGGCCTCCTCATGACTCATGGAACCTTCTCTGTCCTGGAAACTTCAGGATGCTCAGACTGAAGCCATTAGAACCGCTAAGTTTGGATTAAGGAAATCTTCAAAGAGCATCAGTCCTCAGAGTGGGGTGACTCAAGGCCTCCAGGCTCCCGCTTCCTGTGCAGAGCATGCTCTGCTGTCCTTTGGGCCTGTTCAGCAAGGTCCCCAAGTCATCTGAGGGCTCCTCCTGGACTTTCTGGGTATGCAGGACATGGTGGAGGAGCCCCACGGCTTCATCAGCTTCAGAAACTCCCACATGCAAAAGGTGTGGTCACTGCTGTGGGCATGTGGGTTCTCTGGCCTGCACTTTCTTTTTTAATATACCAAATATCAAATATTTGGGGTTTTTTGTTTGTTTGTTTTGCTTCTATATCCATGACTGGATTTTTAAATTTCCTCCACTGGGTTCTACTATTTTTCTGGACCATCTGACATTGGGGTTCCCCTGGAATTTTTTTAGACTCACTTCTTTTTCCTTTCCGTTCATTCTATCCACATTCACTTGACCCCCAAATCTCTGTCCCTTATTTAATCATTTTGTGTCTGAATTCTTCAATATTTATATACAATTTCTTCCCTGCATTCAATTATGATTAGTTTATTTCCACTGTTTGCTATATGTCATTGGTAATTTTAGTACCATTTGATTATTCCAGTGTGAATGGACTGCGAAGAACACCCAAGGTTTTTTGAGTATTTTGGTGCATTCACTTGCATCTGTTTGGTTTATGCCTACTGATAGGATGGTTCGATCATTAGGTATTTACAATCAGTTTTACAAAGTGATTATATGAAATGACAATTCTACCAGCTGCACACAAACATTTCAACTCATATCCTTCCTTGCCAACATATCATATTACCAATCTGTACATGTATTATTCCATTATGGACATATATCTATCATGATATTACGCTGGAGTTTAAGTCACTCTTCGGTGATGCTGTAAGAATGAAGATATTTTTGTATATGTACCGGCAATTTAAATATTTTTGTGTGAAATGGTCTGCAAGTCTTTTGTGTAGTATTTCATCACTTTCTCCATCTTTTCCCCATTGCTTTCCTTTTTTAAGAGAGAGGGACAGGGCTGGAGCAGTGGCTCAGTGGTTATGCCACTTGCCTGGCATGCACGAGTATACAAGTTCAAAACCCCAGCACCATGTACACAACTAAGTGTCACAGCAATGAAGGCCATGTGAAAAACTCAATAAAAATTGATTCTCTCTGTCTTTCTCACTGTCTTTCTTTCTTTAAAAAAAAGAAAGAAAAAGAGAGAGAGGGACAGTGAGAGAGAAAAAGAGAGAATTTTATTTAGTTTTTCATGTGGCCTTTGTTGCTCTGACACTTCATTTTGTAGGAGGTGCTGGGGTTCAAACCCTTGTCCGCTGAGCCACCGCTTTAGCCCCTCTCCACTGCTTTTTATGCCAGCCTTTATGTGGCTTGTCTATGTACATTTTGTCAGTTCTTATGTAACAATTATTTTCTTTCAGTCTACTCCTTTCCTTTCTACTGTTACATATGTGCCTTTCGAGTAACATAGAGTACTGTGCACTTCTGATTAGTCCTTCCTGACCTTCTCCCATTACTCTCCCTTCTCCTCTAGCTTAGAAAGTGAATTTTAACAGGTTCCCATCAGTAAGTATCTGTGACCTTTGGCCTTTTGTTAGGTTCAGGCAATGGGAATCTCACACAAGTAGAGAAAGAGAGAGGACAGATGATAAGAGAATAGTCCCCTGACTTCCTTCATGTATTGTTGACTTAAGAGATCTTATTTTCCCAACCACAGATGCCTCCTCTCCTCCCTTGAAGCTCTGGTGTCTTTCCGCTTGGTGGATCTCTTTAGGACTTCTAAGTAGTCATGGCTTGACCACAACCCAGCTCTGGCATTATGTACTAATTTGGGGGTCACCTTTGACTCATACCTTCTAAATGACCCTATTTAGAAGGCACAATTCTCCTCAAATTATTTATTTTGAATGCATATACTTGAAGTTGTTTTTAATCATTTAGAAAATGAAGTTATCATTCCTCCTTCCAATATAAATATAATATAGAAAGATGAAGAGGACAAGAAAAATCTATTATAAGTACCTAGGTACATACTTAAAATTTTCTTTCCTCTCTTATCATTGCTTTAGATTTCTTTGTTACATTTTCTAGTCTGTTTAAAGAATTTCCTTTAAACATTGTTTTTGAGCAGTTTCACTTGTGAAATATTATTTTTAGTTTTCTTTCATTTAATAATACTTGATTTTTTCCCTTCATATTTTTCACACTGGTTATAGGATTTTGGGCTCTTTGAGCACTAGAAAACTATGCCATCACACTCTTTTAAACATCTAGCTTTCTGATGAAATATACACTGTCATTTGAATTGATTTCTCATGTAGATACTACGTCATTTCTCTCTAACTACTTCCAATATTTGTCTTTGTATTGAATTTTTGGAAATTTGATTAAGATATATGTTACTGTGAATTTCTTTGAGTGTTTCCCTGTTTTCTATAGCAGTTAGTCTATTATTAAATTCCTCCATCCTTCCTCTGATGGGATTGACTGAAGATTTTAGTTCCATTGCTACCTGTTTCAGAATGTGTATTTCTTTGTAATATAATTTTCACCTCTTGTGCTTTCTCACTTAGTCCCTTCATTAAATCATTTAGTTCATTGTTCATTTTAGTAATCAGATCATTGATAATTTGTTCTAGGTTTTCATCCAGCTCCTAGCCCATGTGCTCATTGGTAGGGGAGTTGTGGGTTTGATGTGAACCTTTTTAGTTTGATTCCTGGACTTTAAAAAGCATCTTCTGCATCTTTGAGGATCCCTGGGTGGAAACAGGGCAAGTCTCTGGTTGCGGCTTTCTTAGAAGGTCAAAGCATTGGGTCAGACACCAACTCTCTGATGACCACCCTCTTCCTGAAAGCTGCTTCTTCCTGGAGCCTCATTGTTGTTGCACATTTGGGATCTAGGTTCCTGGTGTTGGATTTAGAACCTGGTGGGGTTGCTGGGCAGCCCACGGGGTTTGCTGAAGGTACACAGTAGAGATGCTTCTCTAAATCCTGGGTCCCAGAGACGCAGGATGGGCTGGAACAGACCAGCGTGTATGCTGCCCCAGGACCCTCGATGCTTGGTTTTGGGAATGGGCCCAATATTTATGGTCCTGGCAGGATGCATAAAGGCTATGTGGGTGTGTCCGGCTGGCTGACATGGCTAGAGTCCTGGTCACACATGGTGGTGGGGTGGTGTCCCAGTGTGTCATCCTCCAGGTGACCCACATGTCTGCTGTGGCCAGGGCCAGAGTCCTCTGCACATGCTGCAGCAGGCTGAGGTACAGGCACAGGACCCAAATCCTGTGCATGCTCCAAGGCTAGGCGGGGTCCCGGCAGCCAGAGAGGGTATAGTCCCTGTCCAGCTGGCATGACACCTCTGGAGTCCTGGTCACACAAGGTGATGAGGTGATGCCCCTGCAACCCACACCTCCTGGGACATGAGGAGTCTTGGGTTCGCTGGGCCACAGGGTAGGTCCAATCATGGGGTCCTTGGAAGTGTCCCACACACCTGCCTGAGCCATGGTTGGAGTCCTCTAGCAACCTTTTTGACTCCTCTCCCTAATTGTTCTGTTTCATCTTTGGCAGAATCCTCATAACAAGCTAGGATCCGTGCTAAGCCAGAAATGCAAGGTGGTGCCCTCTTCAACCACCCAGCCCTGTGCAACTCTCTTCTCTTCCACTTTGCCCCAAATTTTCTAGCTGTCTTGAATTCCCTAAGTCTCCTGCTGTCTCCTCAACTTAGTGACTCTTTGTAAATTCCATTTTCTGGACTGTTGCTAATGTCTTGCCTCCAGGCAAAGCATGGGATTTTTAGGGTTCAGATTCTTTATTTTCTTTCTTTCACAGACCATGTCCTCTAAAATGTTGTTCTTATAATTTTTATTTTGAAAAAAGTTGAGAACGAGATGAATATATAACACCGGAAGGTCCTACATGCTGCCCTTTCTGTTTCCACTATTGATTTCCAATACAAAATGAAGGACATTTATCCTGATTTTATCATTGCACACTGAATTCGTGTATCAAATTATCACACTATACTCCATAAATGTGTACAATTACTATACCAAAAAAACCCTCAAGAAATTAGCATCGGCATAACATTTACATACAGTTCAATGCCATTTGTTTCACTTTTTCAGATGTGTACAGTCACTTCTGTATCTAGATACAAAACTGTTCCACCACCACACAGATCTCACTGATGCTGTCCCTTTGTGATCAGACCTACACACCCACCTCCCACCATCTCTGCTCCCTAGAAATCACTACTTCTTACGCAGTTCTATAATTTTCTCATTTTGACACTATTATGGAGATATTAGCATATAGTATGTGAACTTGGGGGATTATTGTTCCTTTTTTTGTGTGTGCCTCTACCCAGCATAATGCCCTTAAAAGTCCCTCAAATTTAATGATTCATCTAATGAGGAATACGTAGTTGCTTCAAATTTTGAACTAGTACAAGTGAAGTTACAGGAAAGATTGTGTTTAGGTTGTGTGTGCACCTACATCGTCATTTTCCTGGGAATATGATATTGATGGCTTGTAAAATAAATGTACATTCAATAGCCAAAAAAACAAAAAAATAAACAAAGTGGCTTTGCTTACCCATCAGTGATGTATCAGAGATCCGGTTTCTCTACCTCTTAGCCTACATGGTTATTGTCACTAATTTTTATTTTAGCTGGCTGATATGCATGCAATGATATCATATGCTCTACCAAGTCCTAAATAATTCTTCCAGCTTTGCCTTTTTTTTGACATGCTTTAATTTTTTAATTTAAGTCTATGAGCCATCTGAGTTAATATTTGAGGAAATTATGTGGTTTAAGTGAAGAATGTATTTTGCCTAGGGATAATTAATTATTTCAGCACCATTCATTGAAATGGGATCCTTCATTCATTGAATTGCTTTTGAATCTTTTTAAAAAGTCACTTGGCACACTGCAGGGGGCTACTCCGGCATATTCTGCTCTTTTCCATTGATAAATGTGTCTCTGTCACCAATGATTTCACGTATTGATCAATCTACCTACACGTTACATCTTAAAATCTGCTGGAGCAATCTGTCTCAACCTATTTCTTTTTTTCCCAGAATTATAAGCTATTCTAGTTATTTTACTTTTTCATAGGAAATTTAAAATTATCTCTTTTAGACTTAAGTGCATCATCTTAAATCACTAAATTTTAGTTCTATCTTTTTCTGAAGGGGGAGTGGGGAAAGAAGAAGAGAGAAAGAAATAATCAGTTTTACATATTTTTCCATCTGGTCTTGATTTTGCAAACACTTAGTTGTGTATCTGGTGCTGTGGTTTGAACCTGGGTCCTCACACCTGCCAGGCAAATGCTCCAACCTCTGAGTCGTGCACCAGCCCCCTATTTTCTATTTTAATGTGCCTAGGACAAAAAATTCAATGATTTTTATGTATTTCTTTCTATCTTGTTAACTTACTAAATTTATTGTTATTTCTAGGAAGGTTTTATTTTTAAAAATTCCTTGGGATTTTCTTAATAGACAATAACAATATATGTGAACACAAACATTTTAATATTCACATTCTGTACATATTGACTTTTGAAATGTTTCCTTGCCTTCTTATCCATTTTTTAAGAGAGCAAAAGAGTCAATATTATTTATTTTTTCATGTGGTTTTTATTTTTCCAACACTTAGGTATGTATATGGTGCTGGGGTTTGAACTGGGGTCTTGACACATGCCAGGCGAGTGCTCTACCACTGACCTACCTCTCCAGCCCATTTCATTCTTAAAATAAGGTCAAATAGAAATGATGAGAACAGATATCCTTGCTTTTCTTAATAACATTGAAAGGTAAAATTCCATGGATCATTATTTACCATGATATTAGAGGAATTTTTTAAACTTTTCTTTATCAGGTAGAATAATTTATTTGTTATATGTATTATTCTGAGATTTTTATCTCAGGAACGGTCCTGAATTTCGTTAAATAATTTATCTGATTGTATCAAGAATATCAAATAATTTTATCCTTTATTTTCTTAATGCAATGAACAGAAAGTTATTTTGTGTGTTTTGATATTGCTGTATTATATTTGTTAACTTATTCTAGAATATTTTTGTGTTCATGTTTATAGGGGATGGTATTTGTGCATAATTTCATTTTCAAATTTTGGTATCTGCATTATGCCAGTCTTACAAAATAAGTTTGAAACTTTTATTTCCTCCATTTTTGTCACATAAAGAATAGCATTTGTTCCTGCTAAGTGGTTGTAAGTTCTAAGTGAACTTTCTGAGTTTCTCAAATATCTACAATGTTTAAAAGCTGTCTTTGTTCATACTACACCAGAACCCAGTGTTTCTTAGCATTTTACAGCATCTATCTTTTTCATTTTTCTAAGATACGGAAAATTGTGCTGCTAAAGCTTTGCTATCATATTATGATGACTTGCAGCCCACCTGTCAGTCGAGAGACCAGAGGGAACCACAATGTGTACTTCTGTTCTCCCCACCTTCTTTGATCCCACTTTTCCAGTGTGACTTTGTTGTCCCTCCCCTACAAACAGGGACAGCTAAATAATTTGTGGAGCAGAATGCAAAATGACATGTGTGAATTTCTCTTCCAAATTACGAAAAATATTAAAGATAATGAAATAAAAAGCTTTTCACTTCCTTAACTGGTCTCTCTCTTGATTAGTCATGATTTTAAAAATTTGATAGTTATTTTCTTAAAGATTTGGTTTTACTTTTAACTCTCTACTATGAAATTCCAGATTTTCAAAAGCAAATATAAGAACCCTTAATACATATATGGGGTTACTAAAATCACAAAATTTGCATTTGATAGCTTTAACATAATGCATCTCATTTTTACCACAACTGCAAAAACACTGCACAGAACAAACTGAAATGTTTAAGAAATTTTTCTGTATCAGTTTATGCGTTTACTGTCTACACTCCCTGCCTTTGGCTTAACTGATTAGTTAGAAAGGACTGAAGGGAAAGGAACTTTGGATTCACCAATCTTTCCTTTTCTTGTCTGGTGTTGGTTTGAACAAATGTGATTAAAGTTGGAAGTAATGTGAGTAAGAAAGAATATGAAAGGTTCCTTAGACTATACATGCCTTCTGTTTTTGTCTGAATCAAGCTCTAGTTAGAGCAGAAAGCTTGACCTTTCAGTGTGATTAGCTCCCCCACCTACTCAGTCATAGCTGCGAAGGGTTCACTCTGTGCTCAGCTGAATTCTCACTGAACTCTGCACATTGTGAGCCAGCCGGGATTTTGTGTGCATGGAGTATCACACATGCATCATGTGAATGGTACAGCGAGGAAAATCAGGCTTGCATATTAGAAGTATCTTCTCTGTTAACTTACAAGCTCTATTGCACCATTGAACTTCAATTTCAGAACACGATTTTGAAGATGAAAGTTTTAAGAACTTTCAGAAGGCCGCTCCAGAGGGTTAAGCCAGGTGTAAAGCCCTTATTAACATGGGGTCCATCACTGCACAGGCCATAAGCCATAAAGCTGATCCTGCCCCAGTTCCAGCAGTGTCGGATGTCAGTATGTTGATCTCCACTTCCCCTTCCCTGGCTGTATAGTGACATTATTCCCAAGCAGG
Organism: Aplodontia rufa; assembly: GCA_004027875.1. NCBI lineage: Eukaryota > Metazoa > Chordata > Mammalia > Rodentia > Aplodontiidae > Aplodontia > Aplodontia rufa. Next base: position 57,040 of record PVKS010005375.1, on the reverse strand, counting down.
GAGCACTTTATGTGGATGATCCTTGTATATCTTCCTTCTTTCAGGATTGTTATAACCTCTAACAGATATTTACCTAAAACTCGAGAAAGACTGCTTCATAATTTTTTTCTAGTTATAGCTGTTTAAGGAAATAAGGTAAATCGGTTACCAACCATTGACTATTACGGATGAAAATGGAAGTTGAGTTAATTTTCTCATAAATTTGTCTGCAAATTCTTAGCTGTGTTTTCTAGAGTGCACAGTAATGATTATTGCATAATGAAGTTCACTTGAAATCATTTAACTCAGAGAGAATTATTGTGTTAAATAAAGAGATACATCCTTATGTTAACAAAATCTGATACATCTGTTTCTGAGCACTTGTTTTTTTCTTTTCCTGAAGTTAAAGTTCAATGTTGTGATTGAATTTCCTGTAATGGTAACCCAATGTGGTAACAGATGAATTGTGTCTTACATACGATTTTTTAATCTCCCTGATGATTTTAAATCTTCTACAAAGACAATTCAACACAAGTGAATAAAATGAAGTATACTATGCATAAATACATATACATAAAAGCTAGGGTTGAACTAGAAGAAGCTTTTATTCAGTGTAAGATGTTTCCGCTTATTTGCTAAATAGCCAAGTTGCTATCCATTACATCTTATGTTTCTAATATATGAAGCAATAAAGTCTGGTGAAATTGTTTTTATGCTTCCATATAGTTCTTGTATACCCCATGTGTAACATACAATGACCATATATAATTATTTAATATGCTATTCCCCAATATTTAATTTTTTCTGTGATAAGTTTTGGTCACTTTTATCTTGGGTATGTTTATCCGAGACTGTTGAGATGCTTCACCATCCCTCTCCAGGGGGATGCTGCAGCTTGGTGAGGGGTTGAAGGAGCTCTGGGAACTGGGGCCTCTGGGAACTGGGGCCTCTGCTACGCTGCCTTTTGCTACTCAGATAACTAATTGGTGGGACAAACAAGGGTGAAAGCCAGAGCAAGGAACCAGAAAGACCAATTCCTTCGTAAGTCCTGTTACAGTTGAACCTAAACATTGTGTCACCAAAACTGGCTCCGAATAAAATGCTGTGACCTCTTTGACAACGGAAGCTGTAAGTGTGAGGACTGCGATGGGTCCATCAGAGGGAGAGGCTCCTGCTGAGCCCTGTCGGGATCTTTCCAAAGTCTTGGAACTCAGGAAGTGATGTGGATTTGAATAAAGGTTGTAAATCTCGTGAAAAGGTGGTGAAACATTTGGAACCTATGATACAGAAAAGTTCTTGGAGAAATCAGAAAAAAGGGAAGATGAAAAATATAAAAGCAAGAAATGAGAAGTAGATCTTTGAATCCTTAAGGTATTTTAAAATCTCTAACAATGGACAATGAAGAAACTGCTAAACAGGGAAATGTATTTAAATGCAAAAAAATACACGGAAAAATAGATATGCACAAAGTTCAGTACAAATACCGTATATTGAGTACAGGTTCTAGAATGCCTGACTTCAAAGAGTCTGAAACTTGGAACTCTGATTTCATGGCATTATAGTGTAATGAAGACGGGGAGGATATTAAAGATGACTTGCTTCAACAACCATCGCGAAAACCTCATCTGATATCTGGAAGTGTCAAAACTTATTCAAAATCAATGGACGATGGCAACTAGAACCCAGATCTTGGAGTCTTCATTGAATGCAGTTATTCTAATCATGAACTAAAATGGTAATATCCCCATGATATTTCTGAAATTCTGGAGATTGCCTTCTAATCCTGTTTTCAAGTAACAAAGAAAAACCTATCACACTGGTTTTGTAGTCTTAACATATATTAAGATGCTTATCTAAATGCAAAAACATTTTATATCTCTTAAAACTATATGGAACAATTTGTAAAAAAAAGTTAAAGAATAATCAAGATTCGCAACTTAAAAGTGAAAACTATTTTTTTAAATGTAAGAATCTCTTTTGCATCATTTTTATTGGTTCATATTGCAGTTTTACATAATGAAGGAATTTGTTGTTACACTTATATACACGCACACATTAGCTTCATATATTTTGGTCCTATTCCCTCCCCAGCACTTCCCCCCTCCCCAATTTCTCCCTCTCCCTGCTCTCATTCCTGCATTGATTCCCCTAGAAAGTATATATATATATTATATGTATATATTTTTTGTATATATATATAATATATATATACAAAATATATATATAATATATATACATATATAATATTTTTTTACTTTTCCTGTTTTAAATGCTTACATGAGAACTATTCAGTATCACATTCATGCAATGTACACCATACAGTGTGCGTATAACCCCCTTTTCCCTCTGCATTTTCCCCCCTCCCTCTTCTCATTCCTGCTCTTCCCCCAACCTCCACTCAAACTTCTCCTAGTTCATTTGCTGACCCATGTTTGATGAGACTATAATATATGCTTTCCTTTCTCTTGTTTAACTCTAGCTTCTACATAGGAGAGAAAACATTTGAGCTTTGAGTTTCTGAGTTTGGCTAATATCATTTAGCATGATTTTCTCCATTTCCATAAAATTATCAGCAAGACTGTGACTTAATTCATTTTAATAGCTGAGTAGAACTCTATTGTGTGTGTGTGTATCAAAGTTTTCTGATCTATTCATGCAATGATGGGCACCTGGGTTGATTCCATAATTTAGCTATTGTGAATTATACTGCGATACACACAATGATGGTGCTATGTCTCTGTCATAGTCCAATTTTACATTGTCTGGGAAAATACCCAGTAGTTGGATACCTGGATCAATTAAGGATGTGAAGAGACAGTCTACAAAATGGGAGAAAATCATGCCCAGTTACTCCTCTGACAGGGGACTAATATCTAGAATATAAAAAGAAGTCAAAAATCTTAATACCAAAACCACAAATAACTCAATCAACAAATGGACAAATGAATTAAACAGAAACTTCTCAACAGAAGAAATACAAAAGGCCAAAAAATCTATAAAAAATGTTCAACATCTCTACCAATTAGGGAAATGCAAATCAAAAGTACATTAAGATTTCACCTCACTCCCTTCATAATGATAAAGATCAAGAATACAAGCAAGAGGTGATGGAGAGGTTATGGGGAGGCAGGAACTCTTATACACTCTTGGTGGGACTGCAAACTAGCGCAACCACTCTGGAAAGCAGTGTGGATACTCCTCAAAAGATCAGGGATTAAAAATGTAAAGTGTTTTTGAGAAGGCAATGAATTTCCTTCTGTTTAATAGCAACTGTCAATCTTCAAATCCACTAATTCTTCTGAATTTCCAAAAATTCTTAAAAGAATAAAGGAGGACCTATCGGAATTGCATCTGAAAAAGATAGTACATAAATTTTTACTATTACAGAAGAATGCAGTAAGGTAAGAAGGTGAAATGATGTACTTAAGTTTCACATATCTCTGTTGAGAGCAATTCAAGTAGTTGGTTGGAGTAAAATTACTAAATTGTGCACTGTTGCTAAGTGCATTTTAATAATTGGGAGTTAAAAGATGAGAACAAGTGAGAATAATGAGATTTAATTGAAAAAACTGTGTTCAGTATGTAGTCTAATAATTCATGTTTAGGGGCACATGAAATTTTATATCTATTCTCTGCTAAAAATTAAGCCATAAGGCATCTTCTCTTGGTTCCTGAGATTTTCAATTTGCTTTTACATTTTTGGTTTCAGATTGTTCTATAATTTGTCCTCAAACATTTAATTTTTATTTTCTGTGAATTTTTATCCCTAGAAATGAGTTCTATTTTGTCTGTTTTTCTTTTAACTTGCCAAAAGTCAACTTATAAGCTAATGTATTTGTTGTAACATAAAATATACCTAAAATATTAAATAGAGTTTTGCCCTTCTTGTAATGAGAAATATTATGATGACATTAAATTATAAAAATATATTTCCTGGTCACCAAGGTATGCTGAAAAAAAAAGTTGATAATAGTATTATAAATTAAATGTTGCCTAAATAGCAACTTAGTTACAGTCCAACAAATAAGCAGCTTTGTTACCATGTTTTAGATGGTGTTCCCCTACCCAGGAACATGTGCTAAAGGCTTGCTCTGCATGACATTACATGGAGGAGGTGGAGACATTCAGAATGGACCCAGTGGGAAACCTTAGGTCTTGGTAATGTATGCTCAAAGGGGATTAGGGACCCTGATTGCTCTCTTTCTCTTTTCAACCCTGCCATGTGGTAGAGGGAGATCCTCCACCAAATGCTCCTGCATTGATCAGGCCAAAAGCAACGGGACCCATCATGGACTGAAACCTCCAAAACTCTGAACCAAAATAAATTCTTCTCTTTTTAAGTTAAATTAGTGCAGGTATTTATCATAGAGGCAAAAAGCAGACTGACATCATGTTGAAAACTTTAAAAATATGATTAAAGCTTTCAAAAAATGGAAAGTGGAATGAGAAGGTATAATAACATAGAGCTTATTTGAATTTTCAAAAATAGAATGCAAGAGGTACATAGTGAATATCATGGGAGTTTAGAAATTCCCAGGTTTGTAGGAGCATGCTTTCTGAGCCACGCAGATAAAAATTAATCATTTCCTTGACACAGCGTTGCCAAATTCCATACAGACAGGAAATAAACACAGACTTTTAAGAGGATGGGTGGGGGGAGACAGATTACCTTCAAAGAGGCAGAATTCTCAGCAGCAACATTGAAAGCTAAGCATATATTAGAATGCTGCCTTTAAAATGCTCATGGAAAAATAGCTGTCATGTGGTATTCCTTATCCAGGTGATTCCTATCTAAGAATAAAAAATAAAACAGTGCAAGGGAACTATTTATGAGAAAGAGTGCTCTCCATTATGGATGATTGACTACCAACTTAAAAAAAAAAAAACCTAGATACTGAACCCAGGTGCTATTAACTACTGAGTCATATTCCAGTTCCACTTTTTGTTGTTGTTGTTTTGCTTTGTTTTGTGACAGAGTCTCTTTAGTTGTTAGAGCCTTGCTACATTGCTGACCTTGGATTTGATCTCCCTGTCTCAGCCTCCCAGATGCTGGGATTACAGGAGGGCACCACCACCATGTCAGCTTGACTTCTGACTTTTGAAACATCAGCCATTCTTTTCTTTTTGCCCCACATTTGAAGAACTTAATAAGAAAACTCATGATGACCTGCACCTTCTTTGGCAGCAGTGGGAACTTTAATAAATCTCCCACACAGGAGTGTTCTCCTCCTACCCTCTGGCCACTTCAGACTGATGACCTCCTGCTCTGTTTGGAACAATCCAGACTGGACCAGGACCTGTCTACAGAGCTATCACAGGTGGCATTTGATATTAAAGACATTAACGAAACAGATTTTATTAATGTACTTCCGATTTTAGGTACCATAGTGAAAGCATTTAAAAGATATTATGGGGGCTGGAGCAACGGCTCGGCACTTATGGCACTTGCCCTGCATGTGCGAGTACACGAGTTCAAACCCCAGTGCCCACATACACAACTGAGTGTCAGAGCAACCAAATCCATGTGAAAAACTCAATAAAAATTGATTCTCTCTCTCTCTCACACTGTCCATCTCTCCAAAAAAAAAAAAAAGGATATTATGATTCTCAAGGAGGATAGAGGGATTGATTAGTTTGAAATAGCTCTAAGTACATACATAGTAGATATGTAGGGAAGTCTCAGAAGAAGAAGAGACCATTGTGCTCCCATCCTTCTTTCTAACAGAAGTCACATAAGGAGAAAAGGCAAAACCAAAGAGAAGCATGGGATATAGCAAGCATAAGAGATGAAGAGGGAAAATACACAAGTGTAACCAGTTACAGATACTACCACATGTTTATCTGATATTCTTAATAGAAGAATTTGTAATCCTCTCAACAAGATCATCATGGCCAGCATAAAATCATCACTGAAAGACCTTCTTATATTTGCCGGTGGTGCAGGGTCCTGTATTGAAAACAGTGAGCAAATTGCGTGAGCTCATATATTTTTTAACAAAATGACAGCACCTCAACTGGTATGTAATTTTATCTCCTCCACTTTCTGATGGCCTAATGCACATGTGATACCTAGGAGACAGAGCAAAAATTTTGCATTTATGATGCTGAGAGTTATTGGTAGAGAAGGGTGAAGGGGAATTCCCAAAGATCCTTTTTTGTGACTTACTAAAGTGACTCCAATAGCCCTGGAATGACTATCTCTGTTATCCCTAATACCTAGGGAAAAACAGCTCCCCATGTGATGGAGTCAGTCTAGAGTCTTCTGCTTTGTGCAGTCAAATGTAACTCAAACTGGTAAAGCCAGTGAGCTATAGCAATGAAAATACACTAAACATACCTTAGAAATCAGGTATAGTAGAATTAGATTAAAACCAAACCATCCAACAAAAACAACACAACAAAACCATCTCTTAAAAGAAGCACACCTAAAATTTAAGTACTAAGAAAAGTGTTAAAAATAAATGTGTGAGGGCTGGAGCGGTGGCTCAGCGGTTTCGGCGCTTGCCTGGCAAGCACGAGGATCCGGGTTCAAACCCCAGCACCATGTACACAACTAAGTGTTGGAGCAACAAAGGCCATGTGAAAAACTAAATAAAGTTGTTTCTCTCTTTCTCTGTCTCTCTCACTGTCCCTCTCTTTAAAAAATAAATAAATAAATAAATAAATAAATAAATAAATGTGTGAGAAATTGACAGGGGCCCCTGGCAGCCAAGCCACAGCAGCTGCCTAGTGCTCCCTGCCTAGAAGTGGCAGCCTAGTGGCAGAGCTGAGGGGCAGTGGTGACCCGGTGGGTTAGAGCGCAGGGAAGCCCGGGCAAGCAGGGCCCTCCCAGGGCTTCAGGAAGCGAAGCATGGATCCAATGGACCAGCACCAATAGTTGACCAATAGTGTCAGTGCTTCCAAAACCTCATTTAGTGTAAGTTTAGACCAATAGTAGGTTTTCAAACCCTAATTAGCATAATTTTGAACCAAAAGCATTCCTATTTTCCTCAATTTAATATGCATAAGTTTGGACCAATAACAGTGACTGAAGTGCTGTGTAAACTCCTGGACTTGCATACTCTGGTGGAGAAAATCTGACTGAAAGAGGTTTTCTTTTTCTTTTTCTTTGTTTTTTCCTGTTTCTTCAATAAGTCCTTCTCTTCCATTCACTCATCTTGGTCTGTAGATTTCATTCTTTGAATACAGGAGACAAGAACTCAAGAAGAAATCAATGAAGCATAGGAAACTCCAGTGTCAACAGCCAATGGAAGGGGACAGTTTCATCCCACAACTCTGCTTTAAATGACACAAGCACATTATACTTGGTAATTTCCACTTTATTTATATTCTTTAAAGAGAGGAGGACAGTGAGAGAGAGAAAGAGAGAATCAATTTTTATTGAGTTTTTCACATGGCTTTCACTGCTCTGACACTTAGTTGTGTACGTGGGGCTGGGGTTTGAACCTGTGTACTTCCGCATACGGGGTAAGTGCTATAACCGCCAAACCACCACTCCAGACCTAATTTCCACTTCTTTAGACCCATTTTCTACTCCTCTCTCTGCTCTGGGAGACTGACTGACCTTATGACATGTGTGGATGGTTACCATTGTCCTGGCTTCCTGCTGGGTTTGTACAATGGAATATAGGAGAAGACAGGGGGAAAACCCTGGAATGAGGAATAGATCAGATGCCTGCTATCCAAGGTAACTTACTGCTGAGTTAGTGATTTTGGCTGGGTCCTTTGGTGGAAAGCTGTATTCCTATCAGCCAATTCCCTATAACAGTGAGTATTCTCAGTTCAAAGCATCAGAACAATGTTCTTTCCTCTTCAATATTGGATATGACGTGGTTCCTAAAGATATCTTAACAAGTGCAGGTAAACTGTAGTTTACAAGCAACCTGTTCTCATTGCTCAATACTTTGCCTAAAAGGAATTTCTACTTAACACAGGAGAATAGGCACAGGCCTGATTGACTTATGTGTTCATAGCATGTGCTGATATTGGACACAAATGAATGGACAATGAATTCCAGTTCTACTAGATTGTGCCCAAAATATATAAGGCAATGTTAAAATGTCAAATTTAACATAGATGTTTTGCCATGGCTCAGCACTGATTCCCACACTTAATGGTGAGATACATAAGTATTCCTCAATATTTTTAAGGGAATGTTTGTCTTTATAAGTTTCCCCGGTGGATTTGGTTCACAAACGAATTGTCATAAAATTTATGAAAATGTTTATCAGTGTGCTAGCTTTCCTAAATATTAAGCAATAAAATATGGAGTTTAGAATTTTTTAACAACAAATTATGTGTTTGTGTATGTGTATGTGTCCTAACTTAAGCACTTTAAGTAACAAATTAAACATAGATGGTTATGCACCTACAGTGAAAAGAAATTTTAAAAAAGTGACAGTTTTCTAAAACCATCACTCATTCAATATTTGCATATATTCATATAATATGTATTATGTATATATTTATATACATGTATATGTATTCTTCTTATTGCATCCATTGCTGTGGCAATTATTTATTCTTTGCAGATAATCCCTATAATGGTAATAATATCCAATGCAGATTTTTGGCAACCAGGTTAGGGCTGCTTAAGATCAGTACTCATATATGGAGAGTGGTTATTTAGAACTCCTCAATGCTATTCAAAATATGACTGTTAATGATGTTTAAAAACATAAAACTCTACTCAATGTCATTTCAACCCAGTGGCACTGCACCCCTGAGGCTATATAACCACTCTTTTTAATCTTTATTTTGAGAAGGGCTTGCTAATCTGCCTGGGGCCTTGCTAAAGTTGTTGAGGCTAACCCTGATTCTCCTGCCTCAGGCTCCAGAGTCACTGGGATTAAAAATATGTGCCACCATGAATGGCTGCATGTTATTTTTAAAAATGAAATAGTTGTCAAAGATACTGCTGTTCTTCTGTTACCTGGCAATTACCTGTTATGAAAACTGTGAAACAAGATACATGATACTGAATAATTGCTGCCTCAGCCACTTCCAGTTGGCTAAATGGTGATTAGTGTTTCCTAAATTTTATTTACATTATAAGCATAAAATATGAGAAAAATATTTCAGAAGATGAATTCTCAGAAACAAGAATTATATTTTTAAAATATAAAAAAAATCTCATCCATTGAAAGGATATGATCTCATTTGTAGAGGACATGCAATAGTTTGCAAAATTTCCACAGAATAGAAAAAAACATTATATATTACCAGGTAAAAGGGGAGCAGGTCATTGTTGAGGTCATTGTTGATGTCAGCTTCTGTGCCCTGGCACATGGGGCCCCAGGATGCATCACCCTGGACTTCACTGTGGAGACCTCCATTCTGATGTGATCTTCTCTTACTAGAATACTTCAAGTTCTTGGAAGTTTTAGTATACATCTGTGGATGCTTCTCTGCTGCTCAGGAGATTCAGTTTTCTCTGATACACAAGATCTATAGGATGAATCTGGGCACCCTGAAAACCAGGAAATATTTTAAGAACTCATTGATGAAAATGAAGACAGCAGAGCAAAGATAGGCTCCCATCCCTGACTCCTCCACAGCACAAAGGCAGTGAAGGAGCAGTTGATTGGAGAGAACTTTACTAAAAATTATTACCAGATTAGAGGAACTGTGGACAACAATATTAACATGTTTTTGTTTTTCATTATGTTGAATTGTACATGACTTTGCCCTGAAGTGATTGTAATAAATAGAGCTCAGTGTCTTCTCTCAAAGTGGTGCTTATTCTGGGAAAAGCAGAGAGCATACATTGCGCTAAGTATCAGTACCTGGATATTTCTCAATCTGGGGTTCTTCAGAGAAAGATACGCACTAAATAATTCCATACATAAAAAAAGTGATAATCATCCCAATAGATGGGTAGACAGATATATAAACAGGATAAGAAAGCAAGAGAACAAACTACCCCAAACACCCAACAAATTTCAATAACTGACCGAATTGACAAAGCAATGGAGGAATGTTGGAGAAAGAATTCAGAAAGTTCATGGGCAGAATGTTCAAGGAGCTAAAATAATATGTAAGGAATCAACTTAGACAATCAAAAACCGAAAGATCATTTCAATAAGGATATAGAGATTCTCAAAAAGAGTAAAACAGAAATCCGTGATCTGAAAGACTGAATAAATCAAATTAAAAATTAAATGGAAAACATCACTGATAGAATACAACACTTTGAAGACAGATTATTATGCCCTGAACACAAAATAAATCATCTGGAAAATAAAGTTTACAATACAATGATGTTATGAGACCATGAAGAGTATATTCTAGAAAGTTCCAATAATATCATGAAAAAAAAATTAAGAATCACTGGTGTAGAATAAAGCTCCAAAATACAACCTAAAGGAAATGTACAATCTTTTCAATGAAATGATATTTAAAAAATTTCCAAATCTTAGCAATGAAATGTAAACTCAAATACAGGGGCATATAGAATTCCAAGTAGGTAAGATTTCTTTCCAAGACACGTTATAATGAAATGTCTAATATACAAAATAGGATAAAATTTTAAAAGCCACAAGAGAAAAATGTTGGGTCATATTTAAAGGTAAACCAATATGAATTTCAAATATTTCTCAACACAGATCCCTAAAAGCCAGAAGGGCTTGGATTAATAATATACCATGCCCTGAAAGAAAAAGAATGCTAAGATTATTATATACAGCAAAATTATCTTTCAGAATTGAAGATGAAATAAAAGCTTTCCATGATAAACAGAAAATCAGAGAATTCAGAACCATTAGGCCTGCATTTCAAAGCAAAGTGAAATATTTCATGGACAAGAAGTTAAAAACAAAAGTGAAAACCCACATAGCAATGAATTGCACTAGAAAATAGTCAATTAATAAATAATCAAGTCTGAATTCAGCATTAGAAATAAATCAAAATGGCAGGAAATAAAAATCAACTCTAATAATACTGAATGTAAATGATCTAAACTAGTCAATTAAAGGACATTCGTGGGCAGATTGGATTAAAAAAAAACAAACAAACCCAAATGTGTTGTTTACAAGAGGCTAGCCTTACAAGCAAACACATCAACAGACTGGAGGGGAAAGAATGGGAAGACATACCATTCTTCCCTTGGGAAGGCAAATGGAAGCCAAAATAATCAGAAGAGACAAAGAAGGTCACTTCGTACTGGTTACGGGAATCATCCAGGAAAATGACATTAACAAGGCATAAATATTTATGCCAAACAACAGTGCATCTATGTACGTAAAACAAACCTTTCTCAACACAAAGAATCAACTATCCCACATGCAATATTATTGGGAGATTTCAACCAACCTTTCTCACCATTATTAGTTAGATTATCCAGACATTAATTATGGAAAGACTCTTCAGAACTAATAAACCTTATTAATCAAATGGACCTAATAGATAACTATAGAAATTTCATTCATAGAGAACTCAATTCATTTTTTTCTTGGTGGCACATGGAACTTTCTCTAACATTGATTGTATTTTAGGAAACAAAGAAAATCTTAGCAGATAAATACTAAAAAATGATTATTCATATTGTGTCATATAGTGGAATGAAATTAGAAATCAATGAAAAGACAAAAAGCAGAAGCCGTTGTAACAACTTAGAGATTCAATAATACAAATTTTTTAATTTTAATTTTTATTTTTTGGTACCAGGGATTGAACCCATGGATGCTTAACTACTGAGCAACATCTCCAGCCCTTTTTATATTTTATTTTGAGGCAGAGTCTTACTAAAGTTGCTTAGGGCCTTGCTAAGTTGCTGAGGCTGGGGGCTGGAGAGGTGGCTCAGAGGTTATAGCACTTACCTAGCATGTACAAGGATGTGAGTTTGAACTCCAGCACCAGGTACACAATGAAGTATCAAAGCCACAAAAAAGATATGAAAAACTAAATAAAATTGATTCTTTCTCTCTCTCTCATTGTCTCTCTCTCTCTTAAAAAAAAAAAAGTTGCTGAGGCTGACTTTGAACTTGCAGTCCTCCTGCCTCAGCCTCTGGATCTGCTGGGATTGCAGGCATGTGCCTCCATGTGTGGCGAATATTACAGTTTTGAAGAGGGTATGGATTGCAGAAGAAATTAGAACAGAAATTTTAAAAATATTAGATACAAATGAGAATACAAATACCATTTTTCAAAATCTCAGGGATAATATAAAGGCATGTCTAATAGAAACATTTATTACACTGAATTGCTACATAAAAGAGGAAGATACCAAAGAAATAACCTAACATTATACCTCAAGGACCTAGAAAAAAGAACAAACTAACACAAAAATCAATAGAATGCACCAGAAACAGTAGTGACTACCTGTAATCCCAGAATCTTGGGAGCCTGAGGCAGGAAGATTGCAAGTTTAAAGCCAGCCTCAACAACTTAGCAAGGTCTTAAGCAACTTAGTGAGACCCTGTTTCAAGATAAAAATTTTAAAAATGGGTTGGGGTTTTGGCTCAGTGTAGTTAAGTGCCACGGGTTCAATCTCTGGTTAAAAAAAAAAAAAGGAAAAGGAATAAGAAAAAAGAAAGGCAGGATAGTATTAAAATCAGAGCCACAATCGATGAAACTGAGAATGCAAAATAATTCAAAGGATCAATGAAGCAGAGTTGCTGTTTGAAAAGTTAAACAAGATTGTTGAACCCCTTGCCAAATATACCAAAAGAAAGGGAAAGACCCAATTTAACAAAACTACAGACGGAAAAGGAGATATCACAGACACTACTTAACAACCCTGATGTCCCTCACTGGAAGAATGGATCCAAAAACTGTGGTACATTTATACCATGGAGTATTACACAGCAATTAGAAGCAATGATATTGCAGCCTTCGAGGGTAAATGGATGGTTATGGAAGAGATCACGATGAGTAAACTCAGCTTAACCCAGAGATCTAAGGGTCGATTGTCTCCACTCATCTGTGGAGGTGGGGACTAGACCCTGGACAATGAGAAAGTTGGTCTAGTAGCATGAGTTAAATCCAGATAAGATGTAATGCTTTACAATCTAATACTTTTTTTAGAGATATAGTGGGAAGGGGAAGGGAGGGATAAGGGAGGGTTATTGGGGGGGCACTCCTGGGGATAATTGCAATATTCAGAATATATACACATTTTACATTATTTTGTTAAAATCTTGTAAGGTTGTTCAAAAATAAAAAAAAATTAAAAATTATAAAAAAAATAGTCCAGACCACCTTTAGAAACCATTTTGAAAATCTGTACTCAAATAAGCTAGAAAAGCAAGCAAATATCAACCTATTCTCAGAAACATATTGAACCGAGTTTCTTCTCTTTTGCTGTTGGATTGGGGTCCGCATAAGCTACAAGCATCTGCAGCTGAGAACACCCTTTTTAGCCTTAACAGCTAATGAAGGCTGGGGATTCCTGCTAGGATCAGCCCTGAGGGTCCTGGAAAAGCAGACTCTTCTCTTCTACTGTTGAGAGGTATGTTACAGCTCTTGATGGTACGTACGCCTTTGGTTGTCATGGTAGAGCTCAGCCTCAGCAGTTCACTGGCAGCTTCTTTCCAGATTCTTGTCTCACAAACCCAAAAATGAAATTCACAGACAACAAAAATAATGAGTGAAGTGAGCAGGATTTATTTAAATGACAAGATAAAGGACAAAACACTTGCAGGGTTACATGGGGACCTGAAAGCTGCTTAAGTGTGCTAGTTTAGGGGTTTAGATAGCAATTGGGTCAACGCTACTGTTCCACATTGATGTTAATCAGGTTTTGGTAAAGTGACTATGCTATTGATCCAAATTGATGTTAATCAGGGATTGGGAAAGTTCCAGTGCCGTTCGTTAGTTAGTTCCACAATCTCCATTCCAGTATGCCTTACTTCTGTTTTTCTACCACTTATTGAGACACAGGAGGTTGAGGTTGGCAGACAGTGGATGATCAGGGCACACATGTGTCTGCGGCAGCCTGGGTCAAGCTGTTGTGGTATAGCAGGTCAGCATACCATAGCCTGCCTAGACCCTGACTCTAAGGGTCTTAGCCCATGCTGGCTTGGGGAGCTTCCATGACCTGAACTTGCCACCCATATTCCAGCACATCCAGGCTCCTGCTCTATTCCACTTCTTGGTGGAAATTAGTGGTCTGGCTGTGTGATTCAGCAGTCCAGGTGCCCTGTCAAGATGACCTTTCACAAACAGAGCCATAAGGAAACAGAAAAACTACCAATATCAAACAAGGAATCTGAAGCTACTATTAAAAACCCTTTAACAAAGAAAAGTTCAGGACCAGACAAGTTGTCAGTCATGTTCTATTAGACCTTTAGAGGAGTACTCACGCCAAACCTCCTCAAATTATTCCACAGAAGAGTAAAGGAGGGCCAGTATCACCCTTGACACACACACACACACACACACACACACACAATTCAGACAAAGACACATCAAGGAAAGAAGACTTAGGATCAACATCCTTGATGAATATAAATGCAAAAATTCTGAGTAAAGCATTGGCAAATCACATTTAAAAACATTAAGAAAATAATGCAACATGATAAAGTGGGTTCCACACCAGGGACATAGCTTGGTTCAAAATGCACAAATAAATAATGCAATTCACCACATAAATAGAATTACCTCAAAAGGTGCAGAAAAGCATTTCACAAAGCACATCACCCATTCATGTTTAAAACTCTAAAGAAACTAGGGATTGGAGGAACTTACTATAAAAATTTAAAGGTTACATATCACAAACCCAAAGCCAACAGCATACTAAACAGAGAAAACTTGCAAACATTTTCTCTAAAATATGAAAAGTGTATATGAACAAGACAAGTGTATCCACTCTTATCACACAAATTTAACATAATCCTTGAAATTCTAGCCAAAACAATCATGTAAAAAGAGGACATTAAAGGGCTATAAATAGATTTAAAAAAACTCAAACAATGTCTGTTGGCTGATATGATCCTAAATTTAGAAGATCCAAAATCTCCACCAGAAGACTTATAGATCTGATAAATAAATTCAGCAAAGTAGCAGGATGTAAGATCAATATACATAAATCAATTACCTTTCTATGTTCCAGTAATGAATCTGCTAAGAAAGAAATAAGGAAATTTATTCTATTGACAAGACCTCAAGAAAAAATACTCGGAAAGAAACCTATCCAAGTAGGTAAAAGATCTCAACAATGAAAATTTTAGGAAACCAAAGAAAGAAATTGGAGTGGACCTTAGAAGATGGAAAGACCTCCCATGTTATTGGTTAGGCAGAATTAATATTATCAAATTGAGCATACTACCCAAACAATACACTTTCAATGCAGTTCCCAACAAAACACCAATGACATTCTTCATGGAACTAAAAGCAAACAAATAAACAAACAGAAAAACCAGTTCTAAAATTGATTTGGAACAACAAGAGAGCCATAATAGCCAAAATAATCCTGGAGAAGAAGAACTAAGAACAATGCTGCAGGCAACACAATATTGGATCTCAAACTATACTGCAGTGCTATAGCAACAAAAACAGCAGAATGCTGGCACCAAACACACAGGAAGACCAATGAACTAGAGCAGAAGAGAGAGGCATATTCACTTAGCCATTTGATTGTCAACCAAGGTGATGAAACCATATGTTTTAGAAAAGAGAGTCTTTTTCACAAATGATGCTGGGAAAACTGGATATTCATACATAGAATAATGAAACTTGACTCCTGTTTTTCACCCTGTACAAAAGTCGACCCAGAGCAGATCAAAGACCTAGGTGTTAAATTGAAGTCTGTAACTGATAGAAGAATTCTATCATCAAAAGAAATAAGAGCTTGAAGAGAGAGTCTACAGAATGGGAGAAAATATTTTCCACCATGTTTTCAGATAGAAGATTAATTTTAAGAATGTATAAAGAGGGGCTGGAGTGGTGGTAGTGGTGGTAATGCTTGCCTGGCATGTGTGAATACGCAAGTTCAAACCCCAGCACCACGTACACAATGAAGTGTCCGAGGAATGAAAGTCAATGAAAAACTAAATAAAAATTCCTTCTCTCTTTCTGTCTCACTATTCCCTCTGTTTATATAAAAAGAATATATAAAGAACTTGAAACCCAAAAACAAATAAATCAATAAATAAGTGATCAAAAGAACTAAATATTTACTTGTAAAAAAGATATAAATCCTAATAAATATGTGAAAAATGTTCACCATCTTTAGAAATCAGGGAAATTTAAATAAAAACTACATTGAAATTTTATCTCACTAATGTGAGAATACAAGTTATTAAAAGTAAAATAATAATAAAAGTTGGTGAGCATGGGGGGAGAAATTGCACTCACACATTGTTGGTGAGACTATAAATTAGTATCTCTAGTTTGGATATTCCTTACAAAGTATAAATGGAACCACTGTATGACCCAGGTATTCCATCCCTTGGTATATATATCCCAAAGAACTAGAATCTGCATACTATAAGGATGCAGCCACATCAATGTTCATAGCAGCACAATTCATGATATTCAAGGTATAGAAACATAAGTCCCCATCAAATGGATATATAAAATGTGATATATATATATATATATAATGTGATATATATATATAAAATGTGATATATATATAATGTGATATATATATATATATATATATATATATATATATATATGCAATGGAGTTTTATTTGGTATTAAGGAAGGATGAAATCACAACATTTTCTGGTAAATGTATGGAAGTAGAGAACATCCTGCTAAGGCTGAGTGAAATATGTCAGACCCACAAAGCCACAAAGTCAATCAATGGTGGAATATTTTCTCTCATATGTGAAAGTCAGATCAAAATCAAAATAAGGCAAAAAAAAAAGAGAAAAAAGAAAGGAAAAAAGGGGATGGGATACCATGAAAACGGAAGCAAGACCAGTGGAGTAGAGGTAGGGGATTGAGGGGGAGGTTGGAGGAACAGTGGAATGAATCTGACCAAACTTTCCAGTGTACACACCTGAAGAAACCACAGTGATTTTTACTTTTATGTATATCCATGTGCACTGACTTAAGTCACTATAAATAAGTAGAAGAAAGATCAGAAGAGTAGAGATAAAGTAACAAGGAGAGAGAGAGGGAGTGATAAAGGGGAAGTACTGGAGACTGAAATAGAGAAAATTATATTCCATTCCTGTATAATTATATCAAATTAATCCCAGTGTTATGTACAACTGTAATGTACTAATAAAAAAACTTAAAGGGGGATGGAGCACTGGGTCAGCAGTTACAGTGCTTGCCTGGCATGTGCGAGGACCCAAGTTCAAACCCTGACACCACATACACAAGTGTTGAAGCAATGAAAACCAGATGAAAAACTAAATTAAATTGATTCTTTCTCTTTCTGTCCCAATCTCTCTTTAAAAAGAAAAAGAAAAGTTAAAGGATACAAATTATGTCATAATCTCAATAGATGCAGTTAAAACATTGAATAATATTCAATATCTAAATATTAGTAAATTAAATATTTAGCAAGTTACGAATAAAATATGCCTTTAGCTTTAAAAAGATATGCAAAAATATAGAAAACACAGAAAATCTTATCCCTTTGAAGTAGATAATTTATATTTACTAGTATAAGAGATATTGATTTTTACAAGAAATGAGACTAGGAGAAACTCCTACTGTTTGCATTAAATCAGTATTTTTATATCAAAACATGAAAAGAACATTGCAAGAATGGTCTTATTTTGTTTTGAATTATGGCTTCTCTATATGTGACTGAAAGATCAGCAAAGAACAAAACAAAATTAAAAAAAATAAAAGAACCAAAATAGCCCTAATTATCATTTCACTGTGTATGCTAAAAACTAATCTACAGATATGGTATTTAAAATGAAAAAAAATTGCAAGATCCCTGGATTTAAATTAATACAAAAAAACTATTTTTATATGGAAGACTCGCACAGCCCAATTAAAAATCAACTGTGAACTATGAAGTTAGTCATCAAACACACACACACCAAAGCGGGGGGGAATGGGACATGGCCTGTGCTAAAAGATATAAAGGTCTTTGTGACTGATAAAATCATGCTTGGCTTCTTTGCATAACCCTTTT
Organism: Aplodontia rufa; assembly: GCA_004027875.1. Lineage (NCBI taxonomy): Eukaryota > Metazoa > Chordata > Mammalia > Rodentia > Aplodontiidae > Aplodontia > Aplodontia rufa. Next base: position 39,015 of record PVKS010005375.1, on the reverse strand, counting down.
CAGATGCAGATAAGAAGAAAATGAAAAAATAAAGAAGAAGAAGAAGAAGAAAAAACAAAACAAAACGGAGAACAGGGCTTCCCAGATGAAGAACAAGTAGTGGGTGGTATAGTGGATTGGCTGCCATGAGTTCCCAGGAGTAAAACCAGCATTTGATCAAAATATGTTTTCCTTCTGCAAACAGCCAGGGCCTTATCACATTTCTCAGTGATGGTTCTGAGCAGGATTCTTTCCTCTGTGAGTGAGTGTGTTCATCATGTTTATTGTCTCCCACCCCACTGGGTTGTGACAGGGAGATAAAGTATACTCCAGTCATTTGGATCAAGAGGAGTCAGGTGGGAACGTGACACAGATAAATGCTTTTGCCTTTGCATCTGATAGCCGTAGTGCCTTGGGTCATTTAATGGAGAGGTTTGAGTAAATTTTATACATCGGAGAGATATACGCTTTCACGATTAACAAGATGAGTTGGAATACTATTTCCAGTAATTCTTGTCTTCCTAAGTAATAGAATTATTGGCTTGAACCTTCATAGCGCCCACGAGCTGGGAGATTTTTCTACACACTTTAATGGTAGTAAAATTCCCAGGTCTAACCAATCTCTCAAAGATTATAGATGTTTCTATTCCTGTCTTATCCATATGAAATAAGAGGATCATGTCCATGTCCCAAGGAGCATTTACTCCTTTAGTTTGTATCTTTGAATGAGAAAAATGAACAAATCTGATACTGAAACCAGCTGAGCTCTCCTAAGCCCTGCAAAGTTTAACTGATCCTAGCTGTCAAGATTGCAAGAAAAATAAATGTAATAAAGGCTCTTATTCTGTGATTGCTTGTTGCTACTGCAAAAAATGGCAGACACAATTGAGGTTGGTGAAGTAGAAAATAATGATCAATTAAAGATACACTACAACTGTAGGCTAAATTGTATCAAATCAAATTGTTTGCTTTTTCTTTTTTCTTTTTCTTTCTTTCTTTTTTTTTTTTAGGATAGAAGGGCCCATACATAGAAACAAATTAGCAATTGGCTGGAATAAAATAACAAAAATTAGGGCTGGAACCACCTTATGACCCAGCTATCCCACTCCTGGGAATTTTCCCAAAAGAGTTAGAATCAGCATATTATAGTGATGTGGCTTCATCAATGTTTATAGCAGCTCAATTGACTATAGCTAGATTATGGAACCAACCCAGATGCCCCTCACTGGACAAGTGGATTCAAAAACTTTGGTACATGTATACAATGGAATTCTACTCAGCCATTAGAGAGAACGATTTTATGGCTTTTGCAGTCAAATGGATGGAGATGGAAAAAATTATGCTGAGTGAAGTATCCCAATCTCAAAGACTCAAGGGTCGAATGTTTTCTCTCAATTGTGGAAGCTAGAATACAACTGGAAACAGTATGTTAGATGGCTAAGCTAATAATAACCTCAACGTGTATGAATTTTTACACAAAAAGGGGGAATCTTGCCTAGGATACCTGGAGACGTAGGGAGGGTTGGCAGGGAGGGGGGAGGGATTAGGAAGGGTATCTAGGAGACTGGAGGGAGGGAGTATGGGGAATCATCTCAGAAGGAGACCTCCCACATTCAGAAGTCCATTTAACACAGGGGTTATTTGGGGGAAACATAGAACCATGGGGAACCCAAGTGGGCATCCATGACAAAGCATCAGCCTTGGCTGAATATGTAAATATACATTTGTTCTTGTGGTTTGATAATGATCAGCCCTCAATTGTAACTCCATATTCAACTAATAAAAAAAAAAGAACAATTCTAGGATAAATTGGATCAATTGTTTGCTTTTTTTCTTTCTTTACTTTTTTTTTTTTAGGATAGAAGGGTCCCACACATAGAAACAGATTAGCTGGAATGAAATAACATGTATTTTTGTAGTGTGGAGATAGAAATTTAACAAGAACATCAACATGTGTGCAACGCCATGTTCTCTTTGAAAATTCAGGGGGATTCTTCTTCCCAGTTTCTAGCATCTGTGGGTTTGCTGACCTTCTTAGTTTAGATCCAACACTGCCTTCCTCTGTTTTTACAAGGATTTTCTCCCTGTAGTTCTTCACATCATCTTCACTCTGCCCCTGTCTCTGTGTCTGTATTTCCCTTACTGTCGGGGTGTCCGGGGCCCCAGCCCTGGAGATAGGCTGCTTAAGATGGCGGCTGGCACTGAGCCAGTGCGGTCTGGCGTAAATGAGGAAGTGATTCTCATTGGTCAGGGGCTTGCATGCCTAGCGCGTGATTCCTGAATGCGCATGCCTCAATATAGCAATGTGATTGGTTGAGAAAAGGTTTTTTTTGTCTTGTGACTGTAACTTCCCTGGGGAAGGGAAGAGAGAGGAAGAAGAAGAAGGTAGACCAAATAAAGCTCTCCCAACCCAACCACGTGTCGTGTCTTCTCTGCGGGCAGAGGGAACGCGATACCTTACTTCTAAGGACCCCAGTCATTTCAGATTAGGGTGCAAGCTGATTAACTAAATTGGTTACCTCTAACAACACTATGTCCCAATAAGATGATTTTTTGAGATCTGGGGCAGCTAGAATTTGAGCATACCTTTTACAGCCAGAAGGTGAGATATAATTCAACTCACCAAAATCACACGGTGGTTGACATTTCAATATTTACATTATTGACCCCCCCAAATTGCAGAAGCAAATTCACATTACATCTCAGGGCAGGAACTCCTTTAATGTATTATTTACTTATTTTTTATGTTCTCTGCAATATAAGTAGATACACTATCATGTGTGGCATGAATATAATTTTGGTGAAATGAAGCCCAAACTCTGATGTGCCTTCCAATCCTACATCTTTAAAATGCTGTGGATGTTCTTATAAAAATTTCCAAGTTGTGATATATATATATCCACGATTCTTCTTTGGTCTCTGATTATTCCAGAAATGACTAGACCTACATTATTCTAAAACTCCTGCTAAGTAATGCAGTTTTTGAGAAATGGGGAGTGACATGGTGATTTATGTTAGAATACAAGTTTATATTTAAAGCATACTATTTTAAACATGAGAACAGAAGAAACAAAAAAAGAATTATATTTTCTTTTGGGAACAACTTGGTCTTTGTCCTTGGAAAAGTCACTTTAAATCATTTCTTTGATTATATTTTTTATCATAAAGGCATTATCAGGTGATAGTTTCATATCATCTGGGTTTTTTCCTTTATTAATTTGTGTTGAGACCACAACAAAATTTGATAATACCTGAGATAAAAGTAAATGTATCCTTCTTCTATTGGCTTACTTTCTTTGTTTTTTTTTAATGTTAGTTATTGAGCATCTTTTTTTTTTTTTAAATAGAAGGACAGTAAGAGAGAGAGAGACAGAGAGAATCAAAAATTTTTATTGAGTTTTTCACATGGCTTTCGTTGCCCTGACACTTAGTTGTGTACGTGGGTGCTGGGATTTGAACCCTTGTACTTGTGCATGCTGGGCAAGCTCTGTAACCACCGAGCCACCGCTCCAGCCCTGACTTACTTTCTTAAGACAGGTATATATTAGAAGTAGTGTTTGATCTGGCTGCCATGTTTCTCCCCCATCCTGATTTGATAACAACTCCTTTGAGGAATTCCCTCCTTCACGTTAACTTGCTGCTAATTCTTTAACAGGTCCACATATGAGACTACAAATGTACAGGCAACAAAATAAAAAAAGAGACAAATGGTATTGTATGTTAAAGTGAAAAGTTTCTGCATGGTAAAAAAATTGAACATCAGTAGGAGAGTGAGTACTATGAAGGAAATAGGTACAACTTAGCGTGAGCCAGACATAAGCTAATTGCTATTCTAGAGCTATCCAGATACCTGTCATTGCTAAGGCTGAATTGTGCAAGGATTCATCTGAGTACATTGAAGTACTCAAATGTCTATCTAGTCGACCCTTTCTGCATTAATCAAAGTTCATTTTGCTACTTACAGCTCACAAGAGATAAATCCTAACCCATGAGTTCTGAGAGAGAGGTGTGCTCGGCATCTTGGCAGACCTCTTCTTCTGGTACCATTTTTGTGGCTGCATGGAATTTTGGAGGGTATATTGCATCAGAACTCCACCTGATTCCCTACAGTCTCTTTAATTTCAACTGAAATGCTGCAATATTCTCCTGAGTTTATCCTCTCCAGGCTATCCTGTACATTACTGTCACAACGACATTTTAGAATCAAGCTGATAATATCACTCCCTAATTTAAAAATTCTCAAGACTACCCTATCATCTAGTAAATGTTCCTTATGTTCCTGAGACTAGCATTCATGTCCTCCACAATATGACCTGAGCTTTATTTTTTAGCTACATATTTAAATTTTACTGTCTCGTGGGCACCCTATTTCTGAAAACCTGAATACTCCACAGACATGCTCCTATATAGTTTCTCCTCATATTTTTCTCTCCCTGGAATGTGCATCCTTCCTCAATCTATTTATGATAAAATTCTACCCACTTATTAAACTAATATAAAAATTTTACACAAAATCTTACAGCTTTCATTGCTCCTCACATATTAAATTAATACACAATTCTTGTACAAAATCTTACAACTTTCATTGCTTCTTAACTTTATGTACTTTGAGATCAGTTTGTGACCCTTATATTTTTGTATTAATAAAGAATATTTTTATCTACATACTAAAATAAAGTCCTAAAAGAAATGCTATATTGGGATGATTCCCTAAACCACCTAGACAATGTTTTATGTGGCAGATGTACAGCAAATATTTTTAGTTTGAATTGAGAAACTTGAATTATTTACACTTGTTTTTTTTTTCTCAGTTTTGTCAGACAATGAACTAGATAGGTTGTGTTAAGTTAAAGGTAATAGGAAGTCCAAATTGGCTTAAAATAGAAAAAGATCTATTAGTTAGTGAAACTGTAAAATACAGATATAAGACTAAGAAGTGGGGGCTGGAGCAGTGGCTTAGTGGTTACAGCGCTTGCCCGGCATGCACGAGAATGCAGGTTCAAACCCCAGCACCCAACTACACAACTAAGTGTTAGAGCAACAAAAGCCATGTGAAAAACTCAATAAAAATTGATTCTCTCTGTCTCTCTCTCACACTGTCCTTCTCTCTTAAAAAAAAAAAAAGACTAAGAAGAGACAGGGATTTAGAAGGTTCTAGCACCATTTCTAACACTATTGTTCTGGTCATACCCTTCTCCAAATATGTTTTAGTCTCAGGTTGTGGTGATACTGAGATTGATGCAGGGCCTATAAATGATGGCTTCTGTGTTAGCTGTCACTATAAAAAAGCACCTGAGATAATAAACTGATAAGGAGGAAGCAACTAATTTGGATCACAATTTCAGAGATTTCAGTGCATGATTCCATCCCTTGGTTCCATCGCTTTGGGTGGGGCTTGATTGTGAGGAAGTATGCTCACCTCATGATAGCCGGGAAGCAAAGGAAAAGGGGAAAGGGCCAGGGTCCCATTATCCTCTTCAACAGCAGCATGCCCCTGTGACCAAACTCCTTTCTACTAGACCTCACCTCCTAAGTGGTTCACCATCTCCCATTAGCTCCATGGGCTGGAGACCACACCTTAACACATGGATCTTTTGGAAACACTTTTTACCTCCAAACCATAAAGATCCATAATGTCATCAAAGAACCTCAGGACAGGCTCAAAGCAAAGGGAATATCATTCCTAGAAGATCCGGAAGAGTTCCTTGAAAAGTATTGGTTGAAGATGGGTTAATACTAGTCCCTGTGGAAACGAAATCCATGTGATGATTTAATGATTGACTGATCTGAGACATAGAAACAATTACCTTTTACCTTCCAGGAGACAAAATAACCTAAGAACATCAGTCACAGGACTTGGAAAAGAGGCCTGTTTATCCTAAGATAATGTAACCATTGGCGTGAAAAAAATAATAATAATTGATGAACAGGAAAGAGATACCTAGTAGGTTGACCTACACGGAGCCAAATCTGGCCCAACTTTTTGCCTTCTTATAGTATGAAAGTTAGAAGACAATATGTGCTCCCTCTCTGGAAAAATTCTTGAATGAAATAGAAGCAGATGTCTTCAGTGACTTCTCTCCTGCTCTCTTCATTAATCCTGTCTATAAACTTTCCCGCATGGCTCACAGGCATCAATCATGTTGTGATCAAGAGGGAAAAGTCAATAAGACCACAGAGATGTCAAAATTGTATCGAGTCCCCGAAACAACTTTAGCTTCCTTATTGTTTAAGAAAAATAATACTCTGCGTAAGTGAGTAAGATTGGGTTTTCTATCAAAGACAAGTGTAAGTATAACTAAATGATATGGTGGGATATCATTTATGCTGGGAATTTCTTCTTTCATTAAAGAGAGAGAGAGAGAGAGATTGATTCAGTTTTGTTTATCTGGTTTTTTTATTTGTTGTTGTTGTTATTTATTTACTTTGTTTCTCTGACCCTTAGTTGTGCATGTGGTACGGGGGTTTGAAGCCAGGTCCTTTCTCATGCCAGGGGAGCACTTCAACCTCTAAGCCACTGCTTCAGCCCCTATGCTGGGAATTTCACCCCGGCAAAAATAGAAAGGTGCACGTCCCAAAACAGAAGACAATATAACTTGTTTCTGCCCTTGATAAGCTACAGAATGTTCAAGTGAGAACTTCATTGAACTTTAATTTTACCATTTATAAGATGAGCTGTGTTGAAGTACAAGGAAAGGAATCTGATTCTAAAATTCTCTCTTTCTTAAAAATTCTAGGAATTTGTAATACTTCTATGAAAAAGGTCTTTTATAACATGTAGGATAATGCTGTATTATTTTTCAAAATATTTTCTAAGGATTTTTTATTTAAAAACATTTTCAACATCTTTGGAAAAAGTATTTATCCATTAATAATTGAGTAATTTTACCTTCTTTCTTATGATAAGTATGATTGGCCTAAGAGCAGTCAGATTCTAGCAAATATGGACAAGGGGGGATAGGATTTCTTTCCACATCATCCCATTCTGTCTTTGAAAGCTGTTTCTGAATTTCTCATTCTGATTTGTTTGGAGATGGACATCTCTCCTCTCTTCTCCAACTTGTTTTCTCTGTATTTCAAAATTCTTTAAGATTTTTTTCTTCAATGGAGTAGCTCTCAAAGTTTATATTTTAGACCCAAGAGTCCCTCAGACGTATTTGGAGGCTCTTTAAATGAAAAATCTATTTTCATGGTAATGATGAAATGTGGCCTGCTTCATCCATTGTGCTGACAAATACACTAATGGTACATAAGCAATGGTGGCTGAAGCCACTTACTCACTAGAAAGGATAAGGCACAGAGGCTGGGCTGTGCTAGCAGCCACTGAACCCTCTACTGCCAAAAGTTTTATAGAAAGAAAAATAAAGCAATTTTCCATGTGAACGTATCTTTCGTGATTCAGCAAAAAATATTAATTTTATTAAACATCAACCCTACCATGTACATGTTTTTAATGTTCAGAGAGATAACATGGGAAATTCATGCAGGGACTTCTGCAACCTACAGCATGACAGTTGGCTGTCTAGAGAAAAAGCAGTTTGGAGATGGTTTCAGTTGTGAGATGAGTTAACTCCTTCTTATCGCCAAATATCATTTTTTCTATGAAAAGAATGATGGACAGGTAAACTAACATTTTGTAGGTATATAGCAGCTATGATCACAAAATATAAAGTTAATTTGTCCCTTCAGGAGTAGTCACTGCTAGCTTTGTTTTCCAAATATGGCATTGGAGTGACAGTTAACTTTTTTTTGAAAACTGTGTGTGCCACTATGAAATAGGCAAGTCATCTGGTTTGAAACACTGCTTGATTAGTTGGTGATAATGTGACAGTTTTAGTAGAGATAGTAGAATGGCTAGGTAGTCAGGAAAAAGGGCCTCTAGCTGCTAGAGAGTGATTGACAGGGCACTCAGGGCCTTCATATGGAAATGACCATGAGGATCACCTGTAAGAGCAACTCCTTTGTCCCTGAGGTGGGAAAACTAAGAAGTGGGAGTGGATGCAGATGGGAACGTGAAAAGAATTGCTACCTGTTTTGCATAGATTTTAATGAATGACTTTGGTACTAAGTTTCAATGCCTGTTTTGCATAGATTTCAACCAAAGATGTAGATGCATTTCTCAATGTCTGCTTTGCATGAATGTTAATTATGCTCATACCCCAAATCAATATAACCCCTGACCTAACCTCCACTAGAGGGCGTCCTGCTTCCAGGTGCCCTCCACCTTGCAGAGTCTCTGCTCTCCTTCCTTAAATAAATCTTACTTCTTTTTACTCCTCCTTCCATGGTTGTCTGTGCATTTTATTCTTCAAATTCTTGATATAAGACTCCAAAAGATTGGTGCTGAATTCCCGGGGTGAATTTCCACCACACCAAAAGCTGCAACACCCAGCTTTTAGCTGGAGAGTTGCTAACATTATTTTGTCCTCACAAACCTTCAGCCAGCCTAAATTCCCAGCTTTAACTGGAAATAGTTGCAAACACTACAAGCGGGCTATTTTGGCTGCTGGAATCTGTAGTCAGCCCAGATTCTGTTTGTCAGGGGAAGCAGAGAACCCGGCCTCATCTCAAAAACCCTGCTCAATAATATTATGAAAATGACTTAAAATTTATTATTAAGGACTTTTACTGTTTGGAAAAGTTGCTTAATTCAGGGAACCAATGCATGATGCTACAAATCATGAGTGGGAAAGATGAAGAAATGCTAATTAAGGGGTGCTAAATTATAAATAAAGAAGAGAAAGAAGTTCTAGTATTCCATTGCACAGTGGAGTGACTACAGATAATGATAACGTCCTATTTATTAAAAAAAAAAAGGAGAAGGATTTTAAACGTTTTTACCATAATGAATGATGCATGTTTAAAGAGATAGGTTTATACAATGTATAGAAGCATCAAAACAGTATCAGGTACCGAAAAATATTTCCAATTTATTATGTGTCAGTTAAAAATAAAATTGAAATAAAAGGATCATGCTTGGATCACAGATGTATTCAAACAGCAATTTGCAATATTAGGTTTTAGATTACTGGGCAAAAACTTCATTGTAGTAGCTTCAAATTCCAGTTTGCTGCTAAGAAACTACTGTTTATCAAATTTCACAGTAGAATTGATGAAAAGTCTCCAGTTTTCCAAACATAAAATAAAATACATCTCTGATCAAATTATACATCTGTACAAAACCAGTTTCTCCTTTTTTATCATTTTTTTAAGAGAGAGAGGGACAGTGAGAGAAAGAGAGAATCAATTTTTTTTAGTTTTTCTTGTGGCTTTCATTGCTCTGACACTTCACTGTGTATGTGGTGTTAGGGTTTGAACTTGGGTCTTTGCACATGCCAGGCAAGCACCATAACCGCTGAGCCCCTGCTCCAGCCCCGAAAGCCAGTTTCTTAATATTCTTCAAATAAAATAATATATCATGAGCTTGAAAACAGATCCCAAACTGCTATATATTAAGGATTTGTTCATTTATTCTCTACTTTACGCTTATAGTATCAAGTGTTTAGACATTTTTGCTCTACATTATGCTACACATTACCTGTGTATAGTAATTCATTAATGATCTGCAATCTATGCTATTCAATAAGAATTGATAACATCATGCCATGTAACAGTTATGCAATTGCAAAATAATTCCATGACTTGTACTGCTGCTTTTATGAGACGAATCATTGTTCTTTAAACATATTTTATGCATATATTTTATTATTAAAATAGTTTATTAAATTATAAAATTAAAGTTTTTAAATATTTAAGTTATCTACATTATGTTGTAGGATACTGATATTTTAAATAATATTTTAAATTAATGTATAAACCTTTCTAAAATCTATTAACTTCTATGAGAAATATTGATATGTACACACATACACACACACACACACACATAAATATATATATATATCACCTACACAAAATCACTTTAACTTTTATGTGTTTTTTAGGAGATATAAGAATCCCTGAGAAATATTTTCCCACAGAAAACCTTTTTTATTTTCCTTAGCTATTTATATAAAAACAGAATAATAAGTATATTTTATAAGAGAATGAATGTTTCGCTTTAGAAACACTAATTGACTCCCTAAATTGATTACCGTAACTGAAAGTTCATCAGACTGAATTTAACTGTAATCCAGTTATCACATATATAAACATGCACACAGTTATATAACACACACACACGTGTTCACACATACTTTACATGTGAACATTAATTTTGTTATGGTTTGGTTGTGAAGTATCTCCAAAAAGCTTCCTTGTTAATGCACAGGCTGTTTGGATGTGAAATGATTGGATGAGAACAGTCCCCTAAGGGGTCCCTCCTAGTATGACTGGACTAACTAGTTGGTAACTGTAGGCAGGTGGGGCATGGCTGGAGGAGATGGGTCACTGGTGGCAGGCCCTAGAAGAGTGAATCTTCACAGAGGTCCCTCTCCTGCTTCCCCCTCTGCTTCCTGGTCACCATAAGGTGAACTGATTTTCTCTACAATGTCATTCCGCCATGACATGCTATCTCACCTTGGGACCACATCAATCAACTCAGCCATCCATGAACTAAAGTTACTGGAACTGTGTACCCCAAATCGCTTTCCCTCCTTGAAGTTGTTCTTGTGAGGCACTTTGATCACAGTGATGAAAAGCTGACAAACACAGACTTATTTATAGGCATTTAATTTATGCTCATTTATATATAGAATGTGTGTGTGTGTGTGTGTGTATGTGTGTTAAAGTTTAGAGGACAAATGATATGGATGAAATAAAAAATATTCAGTCACATTAAGTATACTTATGTTTATTCACATTCATTCAAACTTATTTAATTCACATCCCAATTTATGAAAGATCCTATAAACAATACAAGAGGCATGTGTATTTCTTGTGCTGAAACAGCAGACACTCTAATTACTAGTGTGATAACCTGAAAGAAATATAGGTAAGTTTTTCTGCTAGATGTAGCCAGAAAGTCATGCAATTATGCTTTTGCTTAATAAAAAAAAAAAGTGAAGTGGAAAATGTAGTGTATATCTATGCTCTATAGTAATTTCACATTATTTATTGCAAATAGATTAAGCTTGTTATCCAGTTTTATGAGTATTATTGCCTACTTTTAAAGTTTTGTGACATAAATCCCTCTAAAACATATGAATAAAAATAATTTAGCACTAGACTAACAAAGAACTCAATGGCAGAGAAAAGATTATACAGTGAGGGCAGGGTTCTGTGCCCTACATTCCTTCATCCTTCCACCTATTACTTCCATTTCAGGCTCTCATCCTGATAGTTTTGCTGGCTACATTGCTATAACTTTTAAACATAAAATTAGAAGGACTGATCTAAAAGAGAAGAATGAAAATAATTAATGAATTAGAGAAATGAGAAATGAGTATGACTTTTGTAACACTCAAGGAGGAAGTCAAATAATTAGGATTATTTCAGAGAATCTAAGAAAAATGGAATATGCTCTATTAACTAACTATAGATAGAGTGTACTGGTTTAGAAAGGATAGCTTTCAGCAGTTCTATGCTTATTTTAGTGGATAGTACTAGGACAAGTATGCTTATTTATAGAATCAGGACATTCAGTTTATTAGACATATGGAAGTTTCAATTACGAAGATTTCTAAATCCTGGAAGAAGGTATTGAAAGATTTAGTACAATGAAAAATATACCAAGTTCTATAATGTATCCTGTTAGAACAGTCCACCGAACCAGCTTTATAAAGAAATAGCAAGCACATAACAGCCAGCAATAGGACTATAGTGGACTGAGGAGGAGATTTGCTCTTGCCCAGTATCTTTGGGTATTTTAACCAGATGTGATCCCATACATGGTCACTCCAGTGAATATTCTTATTTGCTTCCGACTCTGGAAGTAACTTTCTGTATGAAACTTGATGAATAAAGTAACTGACGCTTGCTTCTGTAAAGTTGCATGACATGGTTAAACTATTTCTGCTACATAAAACTGTTATCTTCTAATGGAAAAAGTATTTGTGAGAATATCATGATATCTGTAGAGTACTAAAGTTTGGGAGTAGCACATATAGAAATGGGAAGAATTGTTCTGCATGGTATGCGGTGACAAATTTATTGTAGAGCAATGGATAAATTCAATAGGAAATAAATGAGAATCACATGTTTCTTTTGTTTTGTTTGTTCAGTTTTGTCATTGAGTGGCAAAGATGGGATTAAAATATTTGAAGTTCGTAGCACTTCCCCAGTTTATTTTTTTTTTTAATGTTTTAACAGAAATTCTGTAAAGTCAATCATGGTTATAATCAGTCCTCCACCCAAATCTTCAGTATTCATAAAGTAAAATATTAGACTTCTGTGAATAAATTTCTGGTGGAAAATATTGTTTTAATCATAATGGAACTCAAAAGAAGCCGACTAAAATGGTTAAAAGGAGAGTTACATATAGTGATAAATGAAAATTTCATATATACACACTTTCTATAGTGTTTTATAAACTTAAATAATATGAAAGAGGGACTTGAGCAGTGGTTCAGTGATTGGAGTGCTTGCCTGGCATGTGCAAGGACCCTGGTTCAAACCCATGCACCACATACACAACTCAGCTTTGGAGAAAAAAAAATCCAGATGAAGAAATAAATTAGAATTGATTCTCTCTCTCTCTTAAAAAATAATATGAAAGAAATAAATTTTTAGATAAGCCAAAGTAGTATATCTGTGTATATTTACACACACACACACACACACACACACATACACAGAGAGAAAGAGAAGGGTTATTATTCCTAGAATCATGTCATTTCTCATTTATACATATATTTGTTTTAAAACATAGGATCTCAAAGTACGACTACATAACTCATTATATGGTTAATTAAAGCACATAGTAAAAGACTATTTTGTAATTGGACTATAGATATACAATGAAGACCGCTAGCTTTAAATTATGATTGAATGTGATAAATGCTGTATTTTCCCCTAAAGCCTTACTACCTTCACTTGTACTGCTAGTGCAACCGGTGAAAACACAACATCCGGGGACATCAATGAGGACATCATTACAAGCGAGAAGTAATATGTTCTTTTATGTATGAAACCTATTATGCCTGACATGGAATAAGGTTTATGCATACTTCTTACAAGCTGACACAAACAGCTAAGTGCATTGAGTGAAGCAAAATAATTTTTTAGGTAAGAATAAAACATAGACAAAAACAAAAATAAAAGAGGAAAATTGGTGGAAACTGAGAGATATGATCTTAGTCCTATTTTGACTAATGTCTTAGAAGGGAAAAATATTTTCTAAAGCGTTTCCAAGGCCTCCTATGTTAAAGTTTTTAAACCATGATTGATATTGACAGTAACTGTTACCCTGAAGATGGGCATGGACCTGAAGCTTGTTAAGGCGGAGAGGGAGAAAAAACTGGTGGAGGGATTCCTTCCACGATCTTTTCAGATCACTTGACAAATGAAGCTTGAGAAGATCGGGAAAGAACAAGCTTTGTCATCTTTGCATTTCTGGGGAAAAATTAACTTGGAACACAAGGTCTGCCAGCTTTAGCATCAGTGATGTCCTCTGATGGGAAATAGCATGTAACCCACAGAACTCCCCCAAGTTCTCCAAAAAGAACAGTTAGGTCTCACTGCAGACATTTCCAGAGCTGTGGGCATCTCTGTGTCGGTTGCTAAGAATATTCATGTAGCAGAAGGTTTCCCTAAAAACTAACGCAATAGGTTGTGGTACTGGGGAACACTGCTTGCAGGTTAAGGCCTGACATTTAGTAGAATCAGTCAATATTGAGAAGAATATATAATGTGAACAACTTTAAGTGAGTTGATCATTCTCAGTTAAAGTTTATTGGGTTACTTAAAATCCACTTTTCTGAAATAGGTGCTGCCTATTTAGTATATTATACTTGTAGACCTAAATTAACTTTCCCATCTTTACCTTCTAGAAAAGCAAACCTCACAATGATGGAAATGTTTTGTCGGTAACTGGGAACCTAAGATGGAGCAAATTAACCTACACAGCAGAGAGGAGCACTAAGAGTAGTTCCAATGAGTTTTTAGCATTGTAAATGGAGTAAAAATGTTTTAAAAGCTCACGGAATCAGTCCATGATTTTTTGTGTCTCTTATCTTTTTATCATGAGTTGAAATTTGTTGTGAATCTGACATTGCAAATTCAAACATGAATATTTTCTGAATCATCAACTTTCAATTTTGAGTACGTCAGCTTCTTTCTCACCATTCCCAACCACGTAAAGTCTAGACTGGATAGCATATATAACATAGTTCTTAGTAGTTCTTAGTAGTGAAATCTAATTAACAGATTCTATCTAAGTGTCTTTTTGGAAAGAGGGTTCGTAAATTGTATGAAGTCTGATTATTTATTTTCAGTTTATTAGTAATCATGATTATATGTGTGCTTCAAAGATTTCTACAACTCTATTTAATTTCATGGTATATTTCAAATGAGAACCCAGGACTTACAAAGCAAATTCCATATTTTCTAAATAAATCAATTTAATTTAACTTATTTTTTCATACTTATTTCATATATTTCATACTTACTTCTTTATTAATGAATATATAAAATATTTGTATGCTAGAAACAATTTGAATAAAGGAATTTAGAAGCCAATACTTCACTTTTTAATTTTAAAAACAATCTGAAAAGACTAATTATTAACATACTTGACTTGAGGGTTTCAGAGCAGTAGTAGTTTAAGAGATGAGAACATTCAGAATAATGTTTCAGCAATACCAACTGATGTTTTTCATTTCCCTGACTATAATACAGGATTGTTAGAATGAATGAGATTGCATATTGTTTTTTATAACTTTTCCATTTATTTAAAAAATGTTATGCATTAAGAGGCCAATTCTTCTAGTCATATTCAGTTGTTGAAAACTAAGTGAGAATGCTGTTAGCTTGGCCAACTCACAAAACAAGTCCCTATGGTATAGATGTCCAGGCTGTGCTTGTAGGAAGACAAGAAATAAACTTAATGAGGCACTCATGTGAATGGGGAAAATATATTACCAATATACTACAGACCTCCAAGTTTCATCCACCAATAGTTCTGTGTGTGGTTTTGCACATAGAGACTATTTTTTTATATAATTAAAAAAACTCATTTGAATTTTATTTTATTATTATTTTTTTGGGTGTGTGTGTGTGTGTGTGTGTGTGGTACTGGGGAATGAACCCAGTGACTCACATATGTGAGGCAAACACTCTACCACTGAGCTACATCCCCAACCTGGATATAGAGACTCTTTAAGCATCACAAAAATAATGGCAATTTAATTAAAGTAATTGATCTTTGTTAATGTGAATGCTAATATGACCACATGTCCAATATGTGTATGTTCTGCCACATTATTAATCATTATGGTAAACATTTCCATCTGTATGTTTACTATATGCACCAATCGGCATTAGTATTTCCTGTTTTTATTTTTTTTTAAATCCTTATCTCCAAAACAGTACCTACCTCAAAACATTTGTGAAGTTCTTATATAATGTTCTAAAAATTAATCAGCAATTTATATTTTTCCACTCAAAATTTCTTCATATATTATTGTTCCTTGTGTTTGTGCTAATCAGATAAATCTATGGGACAGTTTCTTTCTTGTCATCAGTTTTTTCAATAGTACTTGAACTGGTAAAAGTGACCTTAATTTCCAAATATCTTCCTGGACTTACCTAATACTATTTTATGTTTATTGTTCTTAGCATCATGCTTAATTAGTTAACTCCATGATCAAAAAGCAAACAAAAACCACAATATCATTTCAATTACCCCAATGCAATTCTTTCCTTGATTGTTGACCTAAACTTATGTATTCACTTACCACAAACTCTGCAAGACACTCATTTTCCAACCCATGAGAATGTCATATAATTCTAATACTATAGTAGAAATAATATTATATTATTGTAGAATCAATACTTTTGTACCTTCTTTGTCTGAAAAAAGTTTATTCCTTTAGCTAAAGTTTTGTCCATAAAAGATCTCGTAAGTGGTAGTCTAGATTAATTGCTGAAGACTAAGCGCAAGCTAGCCTGAGAGTGAGAGATTGCCAGGGACTATGGTCTTAATGTCTCCCACATTTTGTATATTCTGCCTCCTGGAAACTCACAGGGTCTTCATGATGAAGAGCCAAGAATGACCCCATCATGGCTCTGACAAACATGGAAAGCATAAACTTTTATTTTCTGTGAACTCTACAAAATGAAGTGTTTCTCTCCAGTGACTTACCCATCCTATCCCAACTGCGGGAGGGAATTTCTCTGACTTAGAGCATTGTTCTCTGTCTCATTTAAAGAGTGGGGGAAGGCAAAAAGCACTTGAGAGCATCCTAGACCAGTTTCACACACCATTTAAAGACACAGATATAATAGTAAAATTGTAGAATAACTCCCCTAATACTTCAATGTCACACTAAAAGGGCTATAACATAATAGCAAGGAATTATAGCTGAAAAAGGAACATGATACATGGTTTGGACCCCGGAGAAGAATTCTTAGAGAAACCCAAACACAACAGGGAAGGAAAAAAACCAAGCACATAGGTGCCTTAGAAACTTTTGGCACCTGAATCTACAACAGACATAAAATACAGTCCAGCTCCTATCTGGATGCATGTAAATGCAACCATAAAGGCCATTTCCCTCAGCTTCTGATCACAACTTATGTCTGGTGGGGCTGGAGTGGTGGCTCAGTGGTTTTGGTGCTTGCCTGGCAAGCATGAGGACCCGGGTTCAAACCCCAGCACCACGTACACAACTGAGTGTTAGAGCAACTAAAGCCATGTGAAAAACTAAATAAAGTTGTTTCTCTCTTTCTCTGTCTCTCTCACTGTCCCTCTCTCTTTAAAAAAAAAAACAGCAGCTTATGTCTGGTTTTGAAAAATGGATTACTACACATGCTGAAAAGTAAGAAAATCACAGGCTAAAGAGAAAAATAAGACATCAGAACTAGATACAGGTATGATAAATGTCTTGAAATTATCAGATAAGGAATTTAAAACCTGTGATTAATGTGCTAAACATCAACTAGTATTAATTATAAATTACATTCTCATATTCTAATTAACATATGTTAACAGGTTACTATGGTAAAAAAGTCACCCAATATGAGAACCAGATGGGTAATAGAGAAAAGAGCAAAAAACTTTATAATAAAAGCAAAAGAAGAGGTTAGAAATGATAAACATTGTAACACAAATAAGAAAAGTCTCTTTTTTTTTTCCAGTATTGTGTATTGAACCCGGGAATATTGTACCACTCAGTTCTATACCATAGGCCATTTTCTTTTTCATTTTTTTAAATTGTTATGTTTTGGGGGGATTATTTTTTTAAGTTGTTGTAAATCATAAATGCTTATAAAGTAACAACATGATATGCATTTGATCCAAATCCAGAGTCCCTACCACATTGCCCATATCCTAGTCTCTTGATTCTTCTCTTTCCCCAATATAACTGCTATAAATGTCTAATATATATGTGTGTATCACGTAAGTATTTTGTGGCTTTTGGGGGGGTAGACAGTATGCTATATTGTTGGTTGTCTCCCTAGATTCCTCCTTATTTTCCCTCTCTCTCCCCTCCCATCTTTCTCTCCCCCGCCCCATTTATATCTGTGCTTGTCCTAGATTATGTTGTTACACCTTTGCTGGGTCTAACACATGAGTTTGACTACTTTTCACCCAAGCCTGGGTTTTGCTCCAGCCTCCACAAATGAGGGAAAACATTTGACCCTCGCGTCTCTCAGTTTGGCTAACTTTGCTCAGCATGATTTCTTCCGTTATCATTCTTTTACCTTCACAGGCCTCAATATCATTGTTTCTAATAGCTAAGTACAACTCCATTGCATGAGTGTGTGTGTATGTGTGTATTCAGAGCTTTTGGATCCATTCATCCTGTGAGAGTCATCTGGTTTGGTTTCATAATTTAGCTATTGTAAATTGAGCTGCTATGAACATTGAATTTGCTGTGTCACTGTAATATGCTGATTCTAACTCCTCTGGAAAATATGCATGAGATGGATTCATAAGGCGTATCTAAACCTAAATTTTTGAGGAGTGTCCACATTGCTTTCCAGGGTAGCTACACCAGTCTTCACTTCCACCAAGATGGGTAGTGTTCCCATCTCCCTGCAATCTCTCCAGCATCTGTTATTGTTTATATTGTTCATCTTTGCTAATACTGGAGTGAGGTGAAACCTTAATGTAGTTTTGATTTGCATTTCTCTGATTACTAATGATTTATTGGGAAGTATATGTTTAGCTCTCTGGCCCATTTATTTATCAAATTGCTTATATTTTTGATATTAAGTTTTTTGAGTTCTTCGTAAATTTTGGATATTAGTCCTCTGTGGGGGGAATCACAGGCCATGATTATCTCCCATTCTGTCGATACTCTCTTGACAGTTTTGACCAAGTCCTTTGCTGAGCAAAAGCTTTTTGTTTAATGGCATCCCAGTCATTGATTCTTGACTTCAATTCTTTTGCTTTGGGAGTCTTGTTGAAAAAAGTCTGCCTGTTCCCATATCCTAGACTGTTGGTCCTAAATTTTTGTATAGCTGTTTTATGGTAGCTGGTTTAATTCCTAGTTCCTGGTCCACTGCAATTTGGTTTTTGGGCAAGGTGAGAGACAAGGATCTAATTTCAACTTCATGAAAATGGCTGTCCAGTTTGTACAGCACCATTTGTTGAGTAGGCTGTATTTCTTCCATATTGTATTTTGACCCCCTTTGTCAAAGATCAGATGTTTAAAGATTCATGGGTTTGTATCAGAGTCTTATATTCTATTCCATTGGTCTTCATTCCTATTTTGATACGAGTATCATGGTGTTTTGGTTACCACACTTCTATAGTACAGTTTTAGATATGGTGTTGTGAAACCACCTGTTTCATTCTGGGTTTCTTGTTCCAAAGAATTTTAAAATTGCTTTTTTTATATCTGTAAAGAATGACATTGGTATCTTGATGGGGATTGCATTGAATCTGTATAGTGCTTTTGACAGAATAGCCATTTTAATCATATTAATTCTGCCTAACTGAGAGCATGGAATGTCTTTCCATCATCTCAGGTCTTCTTCAATTTCTTTCTTCAATGTGAGATAATTTGCAGTTGAATGTGATGTCTCTTGGTGAGCTTTTCATTTGATTAGGCCTATTGGGTGTCCTGGATGCTTCCTGTGTGAGCATTTCTGACTCCATTCTGATATGGGAAAAGTTTTCTTTATTTTGTTGAGAATATTCTTTACACATTGTTTTTGCATTTTGATTTCTTCCTTTATCCCAATTACTCTTAGATTGTTTCTTCTGATTTCATCCCAGATATTTTGAAAATGCTGCTTGTGTTATTTTCTTTTTTGTCATCTGTGCATTCACTCTTTCTTAGCTTATCTTTGTCGTTCTAAGTTCTTTCTTCCAGAACTGAAGTTCTGATTCTTATAGAAGCTAGTCTATTACTGAATTCTTCCATTGTTCTTCTGATATGATTGATTGAAAATTTTAGTTCCATCACTTCCTTTTTCAGTATATCTATTTCTTTGATAATAGACTTTTCTTGAGTTTTCTCACTTAGTCCCTTTATTAAATCTTTTAGTTCATTATTCCTTTCAGTATTTAGATCATTGATAATTTGTTCTAGGTTTTCATCCCACTCCTTGTCCATGAGCTCATTGGTAAAGGAGTTGTGGGTTGAGGTGAACCTTTTCTAGTTTGATTCCTCATTTTTGAAAAGCTTCTTCTGGATCATTGAATTGAGCTTCCCTGTGTGGAAGCAAGGCAGGTCTTCAAGTGTTTCTTCCTTGCAGGTAAAAGGGTTGGTTCCCACACCACCTCTCTGATGACCACCTTGTAACAGAAAGCTGCCTCTGCCTGGAGCCTCATTTTGTCGTACCTTTTGGATCTAGGTTTCTAGGTTCTGCTGGGTTTGTTGAGGCTATATGGTAAGTGTGTGTTACTGGGTCCTGGAGATGCAGAGTGGGCCAGAGTGGACCAGTCTCTGTGCTGTACTGGGACCTGGGATCCTTGTTGGCAGGGACAGACTCAACATAACTGGACGAGGCGGGTATGCCCAATAGCTCTTGCATCCAGGTACAAGGCCATCGGGGTGTCTGGCATGCCTGCTGTGGTCTGGGCCAGAGTTCTTGACATGTGCAGTGACAGGGCAGGGTCTGGGTGTGTGGTCTTAGCATGCATCCCTGCCTACAATTGCAGATGCTGGTATCCTGTGCATGCTCTGCGGCTGGGCAAGGTCTGGTGCAGGGTCCTCAGAGGTGTCCTGTGAACTTGTTGTGGCCAGGGTCGGGGTCCTGGACATGCTCAGAGGCGAGTCTAGGTCCGGGCACTGGGCAGAGTCTTGGGCACCCTGGGCTGTTAGGCGGGTTCCAAGCACAAGGCTGGGGTGGAGTGCTGGGCCAGGGTGGAATCTTATTTTTCATTTTTGAGACAGATTCTCATTAGGTTGCCCCAGTTGGCCTCAAAATTGCCACCTGCCTGCTTCAGCCACTGTAGTTGCTGGGATAACCCATGTTTGCCACCATGTCTGACAAGAAATGTCTTTTATAGTATTATCTACAGAAGGCACAGAGCCAAGGAAAGACTCGGTGAAATTTTCAGGTGTTCAATAGATTTTCCAAAAAGAAATGAAAAGAGAAAAGCAATGTAAAAAATTCATAATAGAACATACGTGAAATTTGGCACAAATTCAGTGGTGTTACATATATGTAATTGTGAGAAGAAAAGGTATTAAAAAGAGAAAAAAGCAAAAGAAGTATTCAAGATAATAATGCCCAAGAACTTTGAAAAATTAAGACAAACAACAAGTCCAGTTGTAGGTGCAGGAGGCTTAGAGAACAAAGCTGGTAAATATCCATAATTCTAAGACTTGACATAGTGTATTCAAGTTAAAAAAAGAAAGGAAGGAAGGAAGGAAGAAAAGAAAAAAAGAAAGAAATTAAAGAGAAGACACATTATGGAAAACACAGGAGCAAAGAGAATTTTGGTAGAATTCTCAGAAAATATTAGAGAGTGAAGGAAAACAAACAATATAGTTGTAGAATTTAATATCCATCAAAATTGTCCTTCCAATGGGAAGGTAAAATACTTTTTTAAATAAGCAAAATCATTGGGATTTCTTTATCAATTGATATTCCTTTCAAAAAATATTATAATTGGTGTCCATGAGAATAATGCTGTAAATCAGAGACTTGGAGTTAAACGAAAAAAGAAAAGCGTAGGAAGAAAGGAATAAAGGAAGACAAAATCTTTTATTTTTCTTATTCATGTATCTATTTTAAAATAGCTATTTGTAGTTATAATAGTTGCAATCTAATACATGGAGAAGTGATATAAAGGAGAGAGACTGCAAGTTAAGAAAGGGAAAAATTGGGAGTATTATAAGTTATCTGGCCTAAGATATGGTATAATGAAGTGTTATATGTCAAAGGTGGACTTAGATTAGTTTAAAATGTTTATTGCAAACTTTATAGCAATTAGTACATTAATTAAAAAGAGGAGAACTATAATTACAAAGTAAGGTAGGAGATGAGAGAATTATGAAAAACGCTAAACGAGAACAAAAAAGTCATAATAATAGGGGGAAAAGAAAGAAAAAACACACTGAAGAGAAAAATAGATATGAACATGGTAGACATTAATGCAACTATCTCTCCAAGTTGGAATGAGACTAATGGAGTGACTGAGAATATCAGAATGGGTAAAAATGTTGTTGATCATTCTTTTTATCCTCCATAGGAAAAACTGTGTTATAGAATTCCAAATAGTCCCTGGATTGCCCACACTGGGTTGGCTTTTCATACTACACAACATTATAAAAATACAAATGGATTCTATCACTTCCTAAGTACATGAAGACAAGCATTGAAGCTGCAATATGATGCTGTATCCAATGATGATTTCAATTTTTCTTTCACTTATTGATTAAATCAGTTCAAATTTCATACTGTGTTTAAAGGAAATGAAATGACCAAATTTTTCTGTTATTGTATGCCACTGTAAATTGTATTTGGAATAGTGCATATGATAAATACCTTGGCATTAAAAAGTCAAGCAATTTGAAGCTGTTGTCTATAATTTTATAGAAGAGAAATAAGGCTTAGAGGACTGTTTCTACTCTCTGATAACAGAACAGGCCATGCAATGACCAAGCCATGCTTTTTATCACACAAAAAAACCTTGTGATCTAGAAATAATTAAAACACTGTGCTTTGTTTCATTTTTATTTTTATCTTCAGGGAATTTATACTAATGACTGGGACAAAAGAGAGAACTCTCATCAAGAGAAGAGCACCTGTCTTTCAATTGCTACAAAGGTCATTTGGCTAAGGAAAAAATGTTTTCCTTCTTTTCAGTTTCTACTGTGAAAAATATGGTGGGATGAAAATATATGTTGGGGTCTGCCCTTCACTCCATTTCATCAGCTGCCCTAGAGTGATCTTGTTACTATTTGTATAAGCTCCTTCTGGAAGGGCTGCTAGGTCGTGCTTTGTTAAGGATTAGGGTGGGTTAGAATGTCTTAAAGACAGGTTGTTCCCTAGTTTTTGTCTGTACCCTAGTTTTTTTGTCTGTACTCAAATCTGCATAACCCTTGGCAACTCCTTTAGAAGGATTATTGATTGCTTGGCTGTCTCTCCTCCCTATAAAAACCCGTGTGCCTTGGTAATAAACGGATTCTGAGCTGCCATCAGCTGCGTGTGGTTGACTCGTTTCCCCAGCTGGGAGGGAAGGGGTCCCTGGACGAGGGGGGACCCGAGTTCCAGCCGTAGGCACTCTTCTCCTGATTCAGCCCCCGGCGGGGCAATCTGGCTGGTTCAGATCGCCTCTACCGCTGCCCAGGGACACATGGGTAGCAACAAATATACTTCACTTACTTTAGAGACACCAAGGCAGTGTGGAACCATCTTTATTATGATTTAATTGCTTTTTACTTGCTGGTCTTTGATTCTAGGTTTATTATTTACAGCTATTTTTAGCACCTCCTGGGCTCTCTTGCACTTCTTCATAAATACTTAAGATTTCCTTTATTTTTTTTTTGTTTATCAATCCATATAATGTAAAAGAACACTTTGACTATTTTGTACTTAGAGTTCAAATATGAACAACAAATTCTTTTAATTTTATATCACAAGCAAATCTTTTTCCATACTCTAGAAATCCTCCTTTAATGTCAACCAGTTTCACAAAACATGAGTAAACTACAACTGTCTGAACTAAAAAGAAATTGTGTAGGAACATCCAAGGCATGAGAAGGGAAGGATGTAAAGAGAAGCTTCAAGGCAGTTCATTTGCAGAAAGATGGGTAAATGGTAGAGATTATAACAAATCCTTAAGGGAAATCATGGAGAATGCAATACTTTCTAGATTATACCTAAAATTTTGGATTTTAGGGTTATTATTAGATGTGCATTTTGCATTTTTAAAAGCTATATACACAATCTTTTACTTTTTCTATGCATTCATATACACTTACATCATTGAACCAAAGATACTTAAAAATAAGTGACATAAAACATTATTTCCCTAGGGACATTGTTGATTATCCTGAGTAGCTGGAGAAGTTGTTCACTACTTATCTCACTACTGAAATAACTCCCCATTTACTCCCACCTTCAGCATCTCTCAAATGTATGTACAAATCTAGTTTGATTCCTACCCACTATTTTCCCTCTACCCATCTGATGGCAGTGTAAACTTGAAAAGAGGTTTTTAAAGGAAAAGAAGAAAATAACAGCTTTTCAATAATTTATGTATGTGCACATGTGTGTGCTTAAGCCTGGAGGTAGATAAAGAATTTCACAAGGAAAAGGTGATTTTTATAAAGGATGAAAGAATAATGAAAGGGAAAATTCAACCAGATTAAAACAAAAGTTCTTCCAGAAAAGAACTATAAATAAGATAAAAGACTTGGTTTCTGGAAAGTGATTATAATATTCTCAAAAGGATTAATCTTCAATATCACATTTCACTATCAGAGGAACAAAGCCAATTAAACTGAGAAAGGGAGAGGAAAGAAATCAGCTGCCTAAAATAAGGCCTTCTGTTTATGTCCTGATTTGATTCCATTGTATTATCAATAGCAACACAAGGTCAAAGGCATTCCATTAACTGTTTCGTTCTTCAAAATCACCATAAGCTATTTCAGGTTTGCCTCATCAAGTGATCAGCTCCTGCTTTTGATTTTACAGCACTATGAGTTCAAATGATTGGAAAACACACAATAAGAATTTAGGGGATTTCACCTGCCTCTTTGAGGCATTATAATCAAGGGCTAATTTCAGAGAGAGGTTTAGGAAAGGAGGCAGATCCTAATGTACTGAGTCTGAGGTTGTAACTATTCTGGGAAAAGGAAAGCTGACTGAGTCTCTGGGTTTTGTTGAAAAGAAAAAGAGAAATCGCAAAGAAGAGGTGGGCTGGAAAATTAGTCCCAGGGCTTAATTATGGCACAAAAATGTAGCGATCCTTGACAGTCATCTTGAGTCATTTTTATCTCAGTAGAATTCACATGTGTTCATTTCTTTTGCTTTTGAAATTGTTATATGAAAAAATGAAGAAAACCGTAGAAAGTTTGAAAAATATTACTTTGTATATGAAATAAGAATGAAAAGCTTTTGCTACCTCTGAGAATTTTCTTTTCAATTCCCCTGGGTCTGTTGTTTAAAAGTTTGCTATTTGTAGACAAAAAAATAAGGAAAATTGGGAAAATGTTCAATATATAATAAATAACATTAAATGAACAAAATATTTAGGAGGGGCTAGGTTTAGCTAAGTAGTATAATGTTTACTTAGCATGAACAAGGCCCTGGATTTGAATCCCTGCAATATGAAATTAAAAAAGCAAGATGAGAGTAAAAATCTGAAGAATAAAGTTATCCAAGACGGTACAAGAGTTACACATAATATTACAGAAGAAAATGAAAAGCTTAACAAGTGGAAAGGCACCTTGTGTTCTTGGATTGGAAGATTTAACATTATTAACAGGCAATATCGCCCAAAGCCTTTACACATTCACTATCATCCCCATCAAAAGCTCCATATCCTTTTTTTAAAATTTAATTTAATTTTATTTTATTTTATTTTTTATAGAACTGGAAAAGGAAATCCTGTGCAGAAAAGTAAAAGTACATTGCATAAGAAATTGCAAATAACCACTCATACCAAAAACAATCTTGAACAACCTTGGAGGAAATGCAAGCTCCATTTTCACAACTTTCTACAAAACTGTAACTCTTAAACTGATGTGGGAATGTCACAAAGACAGTCACATGAATCAATGAAATTGAGAGTGCAAAAATAAACCTGTAAACCTAAGATCATTAACAGGAAATAAATAGTCTCATCAACAAATGATGCTGGGGCAATTAGGTGTGTAAAAGAATGGCGGTAGATGCCTACCTCATATCATATGAAAAATGAATGAAAAATGAATAAAACATAAAAAAATTAAAAAAAGAAAAATATGGTTCAAGTATTTATGGCAGTGGATTTTAATACTCAGTGACTTTATATATCAAGCTAAAACACTAACAAAAAGAGAAAAAAATAGAAAACTGAATTTTACCAAAACTAAAAACTAATTTTTGTTCACCAAGAGAATTAAAAGAAGATTCACAGAATGAGGAAAGTGTTTGCAAACTGTGTCTATTTTATGGGCCCAGCATCCCAAATATAAAAGAAACACTTTTATTTCAAGACAAACAACAAAAGAATGAAATCATGTATAGAAAATAAACAAATAGGCAAAGGACTTAAAAATACATTTCTCCAAAGAAGATGTACATGTAATCTACAAGCATTTAAAAGATGTTCAATTTCATTAGTTATTAGGGAAATGTAAGTAAAAAACCATAAAACATATCATTTCACAACCACTAGTATGGCTATAATTTTTTCTTTGAAAGAGATGACAGTAAGACGGAGAGAGAGAGAGAGAGAGAGAGAGAAAATCAATTTTTATTTAGTTTTTCACATGGCCTTCATTGCCATGACACTTAGTTGTGTATGTGGGTGCTGGGGTTTGAACCTGCATACTCACGCATGCCGGGAAAGCGCCGTAACCTCCGAGCCACCCCTCCAGCTAGGCTATAATTTTTTAAATTAAATGTTGGCAAGGATGTGTAGAAATCAGAGGAACTCTTATACATTGCTGGATGGAATTAAGAAAGTACAGTCACTATGGGAAAAAAAAGCAATTGGTGTTTCCTCAGTAAATCAAAGATAGAATTATCACCTGACCCAGCAAGTCCACACCAACTTGCACACCCTAAAGCACTCAAAACAAATGTTTAAACAAAAATTGTACCAAGATGTTCATAGAAGCTCTGTTCACAATAGTCAAAGGCAAAAGCAATCCAAATGTCCATCAACTGAAAAATGCATAAACAAAATATAATATACCGGTACAGCAGAATATTAATTAGCCAAAAAAGGAATGAAGTTCTGATGTACATTATGACATTGATAAACCTTGAAAAACATTATGCTAAGATTAGCAAGCCAGATGCAATAATCACATATTTTGAAGTTCCATTTGTATAAAACATACAATGCAAGCAAAAAAAAAAAAAGTGGTTTCCAGGAGTTGGAGGAGGGAATGAGATATAACTACTTAATGAATATGGGGTTTCTTTGTGAGATAATAAAAAAATACATAAGTAGATAATGGTGATAGTCATCTAAACTTGTGGTTTTCCTAAATGACAATTCAGTGTTCATTTTAACATTTAAAATGGTTAAAATATTAAATTTTTTGATATGTATATCTTATTAAAGTAAAAAGTAAATAAAAACTTAAGGTCAAAATAATTTAAAAGTATTTTGCTCCTTATATTGCTAGAATTTTATCAAGTTTATAAAGATACATCCAATGTCTAGCTCTATCTACACACAATCACATATTGTATTATCTGTTCACTTTTAATACCAAAAAATATCTTTCTAGGATAATGCATGTGAGTAGAACTATATTCACTGCATATTAGTATTATTGGTGGAAAATAATGTTCTATGGTATGAAGGGCCCTATACTGTGAGCCATGAGATCTAAGTCTCATATTGAAAGCTGTGTGATAACAAGACATAGGTATATGATCCCTTGATGCTCATGGTGTCTTCTCTCAGCCCTGGACCACATACCTCTTGGAAATAGCTTGTGGCCTTAATGTTCTGTCAGTTAGTATAAAAATCCAATTCTCTGGAATGAATTCTTGTTATTTCACTACTTTTTTGCAATGAATGTTTTGTCAAAAATCTCTTTATTTGTCCCATTATTACTAATGTGGTAGAATGATACACGTGACTACCAAATTATACCCAACTATGTTTGCACAAGGAATAAACTCCAGATAATTTAATATGTACTTGCTAGCACTAGGTATTTTCCAGTCTTAAATGATCTTGCCCAATCTAATAAACAATTGTATCTCCTTTTAAAATTGTGCATATTTTGTTCTCCTTAATCATTAACAAAATTAAGCATGTATCTTGGTTTATTGTGTATTTACATTTATTTGTAAATTATTTGATCGTATCCTATATCAGCTAGCCTTTTGTGCAAACAATGGTTGGTAATTTTCATGAGTTCATGGTCCTCCAGAAGCTGGGGATGGGAGGGTATACTATGCCCTTATAGTACATATCCAAAGATTGGCAGGATTGTCAGCTGAGATGACAGGGGTAGTTCATATCCACACCTCTGTTCTACTGAGGTTTAGTGTGGGATTCTTTATAACTTATCTCTGTACCATAAGCAGAACAACTAGCCCTAACTATTTAAGAATCATTTCAAAGATCCTTGGGACCTCTGCTTACAATATGCATCATGTTATCTTGACAATATTCTGTTGGTTAGAACAAATCCTAAAAACAGAGAAATTGCAAAAATTAGGAAAATAGTCACAACCTATTGTGAGAGGGTCTATAAAATGCTGTGGCTATTGGTACAACCTTGTAAATGACATTTTTCCAGACATCACAATTGGAATGTTTGGAACAGGCTTACCTACAGAAGTAAATACATGAGGGAAAGAACATTCTTTATCTGTCAAATAATGTCAAATATTTTCCCTTTTCTTTTTGTTTCTGTTTTCAACTACACTTATGATAACTCACACTTTACGAACATTTATAATTAATAGTGGCTATATTTGTCTTACTTTTCCTTTATGGAATGACTACACATGTCCCAATATCATTAGTGAAATGTTTCTCTTTTAGTTTATATTTTATCCCTTATTATCTCAGGGGAAAAAAAGGAGGATCATTTAGGAACTGACCAAATGGCTGTTCTTCATACTGCCTACTAGTAAATCTGAGAATTAGGGGAAATGACCCCAGAAAGACTTTCTCTAGTGGCAAAAGTCCTGGGAGAGATATGCACATGTATTTGTCATAAAAGGAATATAGCCATCCCCCCGCCCCACGAGAGTACTTGAGGGCAGCCTGCCAGGCACCGAAGTTGTATGGCAGCAGGCAGTGATCAGCTCCTATAAGGATGTAAGGCCTTTGAAACAGCTGTGCTGTGTCTACTGGAGACATTACATCCCTATCTGTGGGGTGAGGACAGAGATGACAGCAATGTCACTCATGCCCTGTAATGGGTGACCATCTGCTTCTGTGAAGTAATTAAAGCTGGGACTGGTCTCCTCATTCTGCTCTGGTACTTCCATGCATCAATCATGATCTCATCTTCTCTAAAATCTGCTTCATTATTCCCTTGAATAAGTCAGAGGCATATGCATTTTATATGGTAGAAAACCAAAATTAACAGCGTTTGATCATAGTCTCATTTGTCAGACTCCTTACAGATTTATTAGCCTCCTAAAGCTATCCAGAGTTAAATTATAATTTCTGTAAATTAAAGAATGTTTTTAGAAAATAATTATTAATAACAAAGTGATGTCATATAACTGGTTTACTAAAACACATAAGCTAGAGGAATTGTGTTCTAATTAAGCATTAAAGCTTGCTTAGTAGCAGTTGAATTAACTTCTTAAATTTAAATTTTAGTATTCTGAAAAACAAAAATTAAATACCTTGGAAGAGAAGTCTGTCCAGGAGAGAGTTTTTTCTTTTTATTACTATCCCTTCATTCATTCATATTTTTCTAAACTTCAGTAAGTACATACTCTGAACAGGTGATTTGATCTGGAGTATAGGAAATTTAAAACAATAAATTTAAAATTCTAAATTAATAGATGTGTTACAAAAGCTAACAAATGTCAGTAAAGTGTGTATTTAAATGCATGATTTTTGCTGGACTAATTATATTATTGCTAGTTTTCAGTTTTAGTGTTAGAGAAGATATAACAATGAATGAATGTGTGGTGATATAGGTTCAATAAATGATGAATGGACATTAAACAACTCACTTGAATGGAGTGTTTGCTTGATGAAATCAGTTTCTTCACTTTGAAGTCATTATATACTCTTTTAAAAAAAATAAGCCAAAGCTTCTTTATTCCAGGTTTCTTAGGATTCTAATTTAATACATTCCTTTTTTTTCTTTTTTATTCATTCAACATAGTCTTACATAATCATGATCACGTGCATAATGACAGAGCAAGCCGAGGCTGATGCCAGTCCATGATCTCTCCCCCCCTTGGGTTCTCCCCTATCTCATGTTTCCTCTACTTTACCCCAGTGTTAGTTGGTCTTCATGTGCAAGTCAAATACGTTCTAATAAGTTGATAACTCCCTTACTCCCACCCTCCAGCTGCCTTGATGTCCCTCCCTATTCCCTCTCCCCCATCCTGCTCCCCTCCCTTCATCCCCTAGCATCATAGGTAAGGTTCCCCTTGCTCATGTAATAATTCACCCATGTTGAGGTTATTATTACCTTAGCCAACTTTCAATCTGTTTCTGGTTGTGTTCTAGCTTCCACAAATGAGAGGAAACATTCGGCCCTTGAGTCTCTGAGTTTGGGATATTTCACTCAGCATAATTCTACAAAGAAACTAAACGATTAGAGACTGAAAATAGATAAGGACATTATCTCTATTATTCTACTAGAGTCACTAATGCCCTTGTTTGAGCATCACTGACCTTGCTCCTAAGACTGACAAGCCAGAGGGGAAAATAGCTCGATAAGAATGGAGCATTCCATAACCATTCAGATATTTAGCACCAAGGACAAACAATGAAGCAGCCACTTAGCTTCTCTAGACCATATAATTTTAGTTCCAATTGCTGACACCAGGCAATTTGAGATGTATTTGTTCTCAGTGGCAGTCATAAAGACAAGGACTCTTTGCATAGGTAAAATTAAGAAAAATAAGGCAAACCTCACAGTGCCTTTCAAGAACTTTGATTGCCCAATTTGTGTCCATGGGAGAGAGAAATTAGTAGAACAATATCATAGTTCCCAGGGAAATTATTATAGGAACTGAACGAATACCCTGAAAAATATGATCACAATAAACTGTGACAACTGCAGCAGGAAGCAGCTGTTATAATAGATGGCTGTAGAATCGTGAGAGCACAGGGTGGGATGGGATGCATTTCTCATCACATAACTGAATGAGTAAGATGCCCTTGCATGTTATCCAAGTCACAGGTTATTTCAAATGTATAAACTCATACATTAACTCCAAGTTCATTAATAAACAGAAGATTTGCTATTTCTACAAAATACATAGGTTTGTGCTCATAATCACTTAAAAGTTAATACCTCTTGACAAGCTCACACTAAATGCCCATCTCTATACGTTTGTTTTTTTTTTTAAGAGAGAGGGACAGTGAGAGAGAGAGAAAGACAGAAGCAATTTTTATTTAGTTTCTCATAGACTTTCATTGCTCACACACTTCATTGTGTACGTGGTGCTGGGTTTGAACCCATGTACTTGTGCATGCAAGGCAAGCGCCGTAACCGCTGAGCCACCGCTCCAGCCCCATTTCTATACTTTTTAAAGCATCAACCACATAAGGTTCTTTGTCACATGCTTCATAAGCTTGAGTTTATTGAATAGCTATAACAGCTATTCAAAAGGTATTAAACTTTTGTGTGGGGGCTAGAGTGGTGGCTTGGTGGTTATAGCGCTTGCCTGGCATGCACGAGTACATGGGTTCAAACCCCAGCACCAAGTACACAATGGAAGTCTCTGAGCAAGGAAAGCTGCATGAAAAACTAAATAAAAATGGTTTCTCTCCTTCTCTCTCACTGTCCCTCTCTCTTTAAAAAACAACAACAACAAACTTTTGTATGCACAAAGCAAATATGTAGGTAGATGATAGAAAACATAAATTGAACCATGAAATACAGATTTAAAATATTACATACTCTGATTAAATACGATTCATATCAAATATATATTTATCAAAATCCATAATTAGAAAAAAGATTCTAAAACAGGATAGTTTCAATACATTTTTAAATTTTTAACCTTTTATGAGAGAAAAAATAGTCAAGAAGTGAAAAAAACAGAATTAGATATTTTACAGACTCCCTTGAGAAATCATTTTAGTTTTTTAAAAATACATACCTCCTTCCTGTATATACTATTGTAATGTACATAAAAATGTTCTTCATAGGTATAAGAATTATGACACTGGATTTACTCTGTACTTGGGGTAGGTTTTTGTTTTTTTTGGGGGGGTAAAAAATAGAAGAAACACAAGGGATCTGGGAAATGGGAGGAGGGAGGTAGAGGGGTGTGGCAGGGTGGGGATATTGACCAAATTATATTGCTCTATTGTGTGCATCTAGGAATATGTGAAAATAGATCCCATTATTATATACAACTATAATGCACTAATAAAATAAAAAATAAAATAAAAGTACATACCTCCAACAGTTCTCCCATGAAATTTATCTCAGATGATTAAGATATGAAATACATACAGAGGTATTGTATCCAGCTTCTAATTTATCTCTAATTTAAAGAGAGGCCAGTTATCCTGAAACCTTACTCCCATTATATGGGTGAGAAATGTGGATGTGGCCCTGTGCCATCATGAATCCAAAAGCAAAACCCTCAAAAATGTTCAAGGGTGAAACTGTGTCATGCACAAGCATGAATACACCACAAAAATTCACTTTCATGTACAATTCACCTATTAAAATAAATAAGTAAATAAGATAAAATGGCCTTTTAACTAAAAGAAGGATAAGATTAAAAAAAAAGAAAATAAAGTAAAAGATGAACTTATCAACCCAGGACTGATCTTCATATTGAACTGACTTGTCTTCTTCATGCATATCCTACCTCCAAACTCACTTAGAATAAATTGGTGGGATTTCCTTATTTTGGTAACATGGATCTTTACAGCCAAGCACCCTGATAGCAGGAATGATATTCCTGTCTCCTTTTGTACCTACATTGACAACATAATTCTAATACATCTTTCGGATTAAATTCTTTCCTATCTCCTGATATGAAGATGCTACCGGCAGACTTCTTCTGTACTCTACATTGGTGAACTTCTTATGTAGAATTCTACTGTAGAATTTAAGAAAAAATATTGAATAGAGCAACAAAAACATTTATTTATTACTCCATTCCAATATGTGTTATATTTTAAACACGTAAAACATATTTGGCATCAACTGTTGTTAAATATGATATCTTACAGCATATCAGTTTGAAATCAAACTGTGAGAAAAACAAAAGAGTACAATTCTTAAAGAATTTTATGTTGTGACATGTTGTCATATTTTTTGGCTTTATTTTTAAAAATTGATTTCAAAAGTGTAAAATCTTCAGTGTGAACTAAGCGATATTTTACAAAAGTGTATAACAAGGCAATAATCTCAGTTAACATACTGTTTTATAGCCTTTCAAGCAGTTGCCATATTTTATACAATACATATTAACATGTATTTATATTATTGATATCTTTTTAGACACATGGATTTATTTGGGAAAATAAATACACACTTAAGGAAGAATGTGGACTATCTCAGGGAAGACACTTTTTTGGGGAAAGTAAGAAGCACACATTTAAGGGAGAATGTTAATCACTCCTAGAGTAAGAAGTTTCTGGAATAAAGTAAGAATACATACTGACAGGAGAATGTGGACCTCCTCCAGAGGAAGATACAGACACACACTGACACTTAGAGATAAAAGCAATTCAACAGCGCCTCTGAGAAGTCAATCTTACCTACAACTCATGACCATAATTTGAAGGTGTGAAGAATCAAGTAGGTTGGATAAATAACTCAGTTGGCAATTATGAATAAATTCATTGCCTTGCCATCTTAAAGATAGATTTTCAGAGTATTATTAAAACTTTTGAAATGCTTTGTTCACACTTTCATTCCATGTTCAATTGTTCTGGTGTTTATATGACTTGATGATGTTATCCAATGTATCAAGAATTCCCTTGTTGCATTATCTACACCCCTAACTGCAGAAATCTCCCTGTCATTGATGTCATCTGGAATTTTGCTGGGAATTTTATGCACTATGTCCTTTTCATGTAGGTCATGGAATTCCGGCTCTTGTTATTAAATCAATTTATACTATTCTACATTATCAGCTGTGATAGGAAGAAGGGATCTCGTGAAGTTATGGTCTATATAATTTCCCTCTAAAATTTTGTTAATCGTGTACTGTGTGACACAAGGGT
This sequence comes from Aplodontia rufa, assembly GCA_004027875.1. Taxonomy (NCBI): domain Eukaryota; kingdom Metazoa; phylum Chordata; class Mammalia; order Rodentia; family Aplodontiidae; genus Aplodontia; species Aplodontia rufa. The sequence continues at coordinate 5,456 of PVKS010005375.1, read as the reverse complement.
ATTTTATCTGCCTTAATGAAATCTTTCAGCATCCGCTGTGAGCTGCAGAAAGTTTTACCTTTGAGTTATTTTATAGGATAAAATTTGTATTCAGATTAATGACAATCTGCTTTCCAAAGTAGTTGCAGCATTTTACTCTAAGACCAGAAATGCATGAGAGTTCCTGTTTCGTATCCTTGTTACTATATTGTATATACTATATGCTATATAGTGTACTATGGTTTAAATATAAGGTGTCCCCCAAAAGCTCCTGTATGAGAACATGCAAGAAAGCTTAGAGATGAAATGATTGGGTAATGAGAACATCTGATCAACTCATTAATTTCTGATATGAATTACCTGGGTCATAATTGTAGGCAGATAGGGTGTTACTGGAGGAAGTGGATCATTAGGGGTATGTCTTTGGAGTATATATTTTGTCCCCAGTAAGGAGAATCTCTCTCTCTCTCTCTCTGTCTTTCTGATTTCTGGTGCGATGTCCTAAGCTGCTTTCCACCCCTACAATTTTCTGCCAGGATATTCTGCCTTATCTTGACTCACAAAGGAAAGCAATCGGCGGTTTATATACTGAGACCTCTGAAAACTTAAACCCCCAAATAAGTTTATAGTAATCCTTCTCTAATTGTTCTCACCAGGTATTTTGGTCACAGCAGAAAAAAAAAACCACTAAAACAGTATTGTATGTAGTTTTAATTTTATGCTTTCTAGTAGATATAAAGTGATCTCTCATGTTATTGCTTATTGTCCTATCTTTTTTGACATTATCTAGATTTTCTTGATATGTTGCCCAAATTTTAATTGGGTTATTTATTATTGGTTTGTCATCTGTTTTCTGTTTGTGTTCATTTATTATGAAAGTTTCTCACTAGACTTGTACAATTACATAGAAGATATTCTCTTCTACTTTCAATTTGTGAAAATTTGATATTACAATTTTTTAAATGCTTGGGAGAATTCACAGGTAAAGACAGTTGATCATGAGTTTTAATTACAACTTAAATTTTTATGAATTTTTAAATTTTTTTTCATCTGTCAAAGTTTTTTGTATTATCGTTTGTCAGTTTTGATAAACTGTTTTTCAAAGTAGATGTCTACTTTTAGGATGTTGAATTTATTGATATAACTTTGATTCTATTTACCTTTTTAGTGACATGTTTGAGAAAATTAATTTTTAATTTCTAATGTTTCTCACTTGTATTTCCTCTTTCTTGTACTGGGGATTGAACCCTAGGGTGCTTAATTAGTAAGCCACATTCCCAGTCCTTTTTATTTATTTTTCTTTTATTTTGAGACAGGCTTTTACTAAATTACTTAGAGCCTCACTAAATTGCTGAGACTGGCCTTGAGTTTGTGATCCTCCTGCCTAAACTTCCTGAGCTGCTGGGATTACAGGCTTGCCGCAACCCACCACACCTCCTCTCTTTTTAATTGATTTGCTATACGTGAGCTTTTACATTGGTAAATTTTTTAAAAAATAATGTACATTCAGCTTTGTCAATTTTATTTTATTCACTTTTTAAAAATATTCACTGATTTTGCTACTTAATGGTTTTTCATACTTGCATTGGATTCAGTTTGGCCATTTTTTAAATTATGTTAAGAAGTTAGCTTAAATATTTTATTTAAAATTATTTTTCTTTTTATAATGTAGACACAAATCTTTCTCGCTAATTTTTATTTTGATACATTTTATAATTTTAAATGTATAATTTTTGTGAGCAGTTTTGGATTTATAGAAAAATTATTTAGGAAACACAGACAAGACAGTTCCCATAAACCTGTCCCCAACTCCACATGCTTGGTTTTCCTATTAGGTACATCTTTACCAGTGCGGTTTGTTAGTTTCAATTGTCTGCCTGATGCACTACACTCTTTCTACTAAAATAGTGTTTTTGTCCAGAGGAGGGACTCTACAGAGCTGTTATTCATTGTCATAGTGCTAGGGATTTCCAGGATAACAGGAATCTCCCTGAAATAGTTTTTTCTGCCAAGGTAGAATGAGGATATCATAAGTCAGACTGGATCTTCAGTAAACAGCTGTTCGTATCTTCTTTATCACTTGGATATCTAAGATGCAGACAATTCCAGAGCACCAAATTCACAATGCCTGGATCTATTATCCACAGGATAAAGCCAGAGGCAAATTATTCTGGAGAATAAATTTTCACATCTGCAAAAAAGGGGGAATGATATTACCAGCATCATTCTAACAGCATTGTATGAGGATCAAATTGAGTTTTCTCATATAAAGAGCTTAGAAAACTGCTCAGTAAATACCAGACTTTATTATTACATCAGGACATGAGGATAGGTAAGACAATGGGTGAGTGTAATAGGCAGTATAGTCCATGGAGTTATATCTAGAAGTTACTTGGTGCATACACAGCCAGACAGAAATATTTCTGACATTGTTGTCAATTGCCAAATAATTCATGAGCAATTTTTTTCTATTTTCTTTGATTTTATGTACTGAATATAAAATCATCCATTTGCTTGTATATGTATGAGTGTGCATATCTGCTGGGGTTTACAATTTCTTTTTAAAGAAAAAAACTCCAGGTACTAATAAGTAAATAACAGGTAAGTTTATTGTAGCCTCTTATTCAAGATTTGAGTGATGCCAAAGTTTGGACTATGAGATTTCTTCTGTGAAGTTTTGATTTCCTTTTTCTTTATTTATTTAAACTAAAAATCAGTCATCTCATAGCAAATCTGTAATGCTTGAAAGCTTATTTCAGCTACATCTTAAGGACAGGTCTTCAGGGTATCATTTCTCATGTTGTTGTGATGACTTTGGAGAAAAAGCCATTTCCCAGTTCTCTTTAATGATTAGCAGACTTTTTTTTAGTGTAACTCTAGGGACATCTGTAGAACTACTAAACATAATGAATATGATTAGATAGTGGCAGCAGCACATGGTAGCAGCTTAAATTATTTCATTTAGGAAAACAAATGTTTTTAAAGAGGAAAAACATTCCTTTGCTTCTAAGTAAAAGAGGACGATTTTCTTTTATCTTTAGATTTGATGTCTATCATATAGAAAACATAGCCATTCTATTAAGGAAAAAACTCGTGGAGTGGACTGCTGAACTTGAGATGATAGGTATATTTTGACCATTTAAAATGAACATTGTCACATTGCTGGTGGGACTGCAAACTGGTTCAGCCACTATGGAAAGCAGTGTGGAGACTCCTCAAAAAATTAGGACTGGGACCACCTTATGGCCCAGCTATCCCACTTCTAGGTATTTTCCCAAAAGAGTTAGAATCAGCATACTATAGAGATGTGGCTTCATCAATGTTTATAGCAGCTCAATTTACTATAGCTAGACTATGGAACCAACTCAGATGCCCCTCACTGGACGAGTGGATTCAAAAACTGTGGTACATATATATAATGGAATTCTATTCGACCATTAGAGAAAACAATATCATGGCTTTTGCAGCCAAATGGATGGAGATGGAAAAAATTATGCTAAGTGAAGTATCCTAGTCTCAGAGACTGAAGGGCTGAATGTTTTCTCTCATTTGTGGAAGCTAGAATACAACCGGAAACAATATGTTAGATGGTTAATAATAAGTTCAATATGTATGGATTTTTGTACAAACCGGGGGAAACTTGCCTAGGATACCTGGAGACATAGGGAAGGGGTTAGGGAGGGGGGAAGGACTAGAAAGGATATCAAGAAGACTGGAGGGAGGGAGTATGGGGAAATCAACTGAATCTCTGACCTCCATGAGAAGTTCATTTTACACAGGGGTTCATTTGGGGGAGATGTAGAACTATGGGGAACCCAAGGGGGGATAACATGGACTGGCATCAGCCTTGGCTAACTATGTAAATATACATTTGTTCTCAATTGTTTGATAATGATTCCTCCTCAACTGTAACTCCATATTCAACTAGTAAAATAAAAATAAAAAAATAAAATAAAATGCACTAAGTGTGAAGAGAGAACAACCACATTAAACGCTTCAAGTACAAATGCTCTCTGACTTGCCATGAGGTTATGTCCTGATAAACCCATTGCAAACTGAAAAGAAAGTAAGTTGAAATGCATTTGTTGTGCCTAAACTACTGAATATCACAGCTTAGCACCATGGCACACTGTAGAGGGCCGATTGTTTTGCTCTGTGATTATCTAGCTGATTTGGATCTATGGATCCCTGCCCCCAGCACCCTGAGAGGTAATTGCACATGTATCCTGAGCTGGGGAAAATAACAAGACTTAAAATCTGAAGTAGAATTCCTGCTGAATGTGTACCACTGTGCACCACCATAAATTCAACAGATCCTTAAACTATCTTAAGTTGGGGACCATCTGTAATGCATTAGATTATTATTTCCATTGTTGTCACTTATGGAGTGGAGGACATTGAAACTATGTTTTACTAATGAAATTTATTTTATATAATGTTTTAAAATAGAAATTGATCAATGTAAATGATGGCCTTCAATAGTATTAGTGTGAGATACCATTCTATTTAAACACAGGTAATTTACTATAAAATTTCTGCTATGCGGAAACAGTCTGACAGATTATTTTGAAGTTATGAAATAAGTGGAAATTTCTTTGATATTCAAAGCAGATGTCACAAAAGTAACAAATTAGTGGTGGAACAACGTTTGGAAAATATCAAGCCCTTGATATAATTAATCATTATTTTACTTGCAATTGAGACTACATTTTATGACATATTTGATCTGTTTGTTTTTGTTTGTTTAATTGTATCTATTAAACAGTAAATTAGAAGATGCAATACCTATGAGAAATGAAGGGAGGTAGTGAAATGCTTTATCAGTGTTGTCAAACCTCATTTTCGTTTCTGCAATTAAGACATGTACAGAATAAAAATATGATTTTCAAAAGGACTGTTCTCACTGATTTATAAAACTTTACTCTGTAGAGCAATATGTCCTTCTCATGGTAAGGAGGCTTCTTTCTGAGAGGACAGGAATTCTTGGAGGCAAGAACAGGCTAAAGGACACAATCTTAGCGAAGCCTTCTTGCTACTGGACAGAATTCAAAACAAGCCCTGTGTGAGGGCCTGGGTCACTCAGATAACCTAGGTAAGATAGAGACAGATTCTACTGCAAGGACAAGGCAAAGCTGCCTTAAAGACTGGTGAAAGAACAGAAGAACAGTCAAAGAGGAAGGAAATGGAGGAAGGAGGGATGAAATAGGGAAAGTTAATGGAAGGAATCAGACTTCACATTCCTATGCCCATACATGAACTTATCATAGTGGATCTCATCAATATATATGTCAATAAGTTGCTTTTAAAAAAGCTATTTAGCAGTTGGAGTGGTGGCATTGCGGTTTTGGCACTTGCCTGGCATGCACAAGGGCTCAGGTTCAAACCCCAGCACCACGTACATAACCCCAGCGCCGCATACACAACAGTGTTAGAGCAATGAAAACTAAATAAAATAGATTCTCTCTTTCTCTGTCACT